>WBNM01046164.1:15644-46607 GCA_013399055.1 Ramphastos sulfuratus
TGATGATCTTTGAGGTCTCTTCCAACCTTGGTGATACTGTGATACTGTCTGAAGCTGTAGCTAGCCCCAAGAGTTGAGAGATTAATATTTGTGAGTAAATACTCAAAACCTCTCATAATTCACCATTGCTTTCTGCCATAAGCAGAAAGGAGCTCCTTGAGTCCATCTAGTGGACAAGTGGTATATTGACCACAAGCAGTATATTGACAGCAGGAACCTTCTCTTCAGTTCAATTAATGTTCTATTATTGCTCGTTATTTCTAGATCCTGTGTTATTATCTGTATAAAGTTTCTGTGACTGTGCAAAGAAACAATTATTATTAAAGTTAGTGGTGGGGATGGTGAGTTCTGAATATTGAATAAACAATATGAATCTTTGAAAATCATCTCACATCAATTAATTACCCCTCCATAACAGAATCCCACAAATACTGACAAAAATGTAGATATGGTGATAAAGCTGAAAGTACAGTAAGCAGTCTTTAGATTTACTGTTGTTAACATTTAAAAAGGTCTTATCTTGAGGAGCAAGCACACACAGTTCCTACTCTCCAGAATTAATTACAAGGATACTATTTGCCATTCCAAAACAGCATGCAAAAAGTTGCCTTTTTTTACGTATCTCAGGTCAACATTTTATCAGAATGAAATAAAGGAAACCATCTTGAAGGTAGAAAGGCCAGTGGCATCCTGGCCTGCATCAGGAATAGTGTGGCCAGCAGGAGCAGGGAGGTCATTCTCCCCCTGTACTCTGCACTGGTTAGGCCACACCTTGAGTACTGTGTCCAGTTCTGGGCCCCTCCATTTAAGAAGGACATTGAGGTGCTTGAGCGTGTCCAGAGAAGGGCAACGAGGCTGGTGAGAGGCCTCGAGCACAAGCCCTATGAGGAGAGGCTGAGGGAGCTGGGATTGTTTAGCCTGGTGAAGAGGAGGCTCAGGGGAGACCTTCTTGCTGTCTACAACTACCTGAAGGGTGGTTGTGGCCAGCAGGAGGTTGCTTTCTTCTCTCAGGCAACCAGCACCAGAACAAGAGGACACAGTCTCAAGCTGCACCAGGGCAAGTTTAGGCTGGAGGTGAGGAGAAAGTTCTTCACTGAGAGAGTCATTCCCCACTGGAATGGGCTGCCCAGGGAGGTGGTGGAGTCACCGTCCCTGGAGGTGTTCAAGGCACGTTTGGACGTGGCACTTGGTGCCATGGTCTAGTCTTGAGGTCTGTGGTAATGGGTTGGACTTGATGATCTTTGAGGTCTCTTCCAACCTTGGTGATACTGTGATACTGTGTGATACTGTGAAGGTTGTGAAACACAAAACTGCAAAGCTCATTTATTGCCATTTTTGTGTTAAACATATATGAAATTCCCTGTGTAAAATCTGAAAGATAAAAATGGAGGAAAAAATTGAAAGGGACACATTATGAGCCAGGATTCTTACGTATCTCTTGCATGAAAGACAGTAGCCATTTTACTGAACTGTCTCATCTCATCTCATCCCATCCACTTGGGAAGCTTTTTTTCTGTCACTTGTTTTCCTAGACAAGCTATTTTCTTATTTTTCTCAGCTTCTCATATCAACTTGAATCCTGTATGTTTTAAAACCTGCAGTTTTCATCTTTTAGATTGTTCTACCTTCTTAAGTTCCTATGGAATGAGAGAAGGGTTATTTCAGTCCTTGTCTAGGAACAGAAATACGAGGAAGTCCTTCACTGTCTGCTCACATTTAGCTCATCTCCTTTCAAACTCACATAAGGCAGGCACATGAGCTGTGTAACAAGAACACTTGCTGAAGAAGCTGCAACCAAAGTCCTTCAGTTCAGTGAACATCTTTTCTGTGATTAACTGGTAACATATTTCCAAAGCAGGATTCAAAAACAAAAAAAAATTCTTTTGGAATACTGGGAAAAGAGGATTTTGAGAATGAAGAAACCATATATGGAGCCCCCAGCACAGGAAGGATATGGAAGTGTTGGAGCGGGTCCAGAGGAGGNAAAAAAAATAACAAGACTGGAATAGACAACGACAAGATGGAATTGATTTGATTTGTTTTTCTTCTGCCACTGAATGCAATAACCTGAGAGCTGTTTCCTTCGACAGACAAGATATTCTGGACAGCAATTTTGCTATAGTACAGCTTTAGACGGATGCAAGTTTCTTCTCATTTTATTGCAGGGCTGTTAGAAGACAAAGATGAGTATCACTCATGTCATACAGTATGAGTGAACTTTCGAGTAGCAATGAGTGGAACACATGGCTGAATGTGCAGGTCATGTTTGATTCAAACTCTGCCATGAAAATTAGAAAAGTAGGAGACAGTGAGTCAAGTTACATTTCTTCTTTAAAGACAAAGTTTCATTTCTTAGACATTAAAAACCTGACCAGCAAAGAATTCTGGAAGAGACTGTGTCACTCTCTCTCACTGTTAACCAGTACCTCATTGCTTAAGCAGTCCTGAAATGAATTACAGGATAACTAATTAAGATTTGCACTGACAAAGAGATCAAGGGCAGACATTTGACAAGGTTTTTTGTTGGGCTTGGCATTTACCTAACTAAATGTGAAATACTACTTTTAAAGGTTTGTCTCACTGAGCTTAGGCAGATCTGAAAATTACGATTTAATCATCATTGTGGTGTAACCTTTTATTATTTCTGCATTCTCTGGTGGGCTGGGACAGACTGCCCATTGTTTTTCCCCCCTTTTTTCCTTTACCTGGAGCAATTCTTATCATTTCTTAGCCTGGCTCCTCATAACTCAGAAATTATTTCTGATTCTGACTCACAGTCCATGAAACCAAAGAGAATTTCAGCTGTTGGGGCTATTTTGTGACAGATGTGCAAAGAAACTAGCCTTATGCCAAGTATTCTTCATCACCTCTGTACTTCATTATGGCACACTGGCTAAACTGAGACTCTAGAAAAGAGAAGCTTCTGTGTAGTGTCATTTCCTGGGCAACGGAAATAACTATATTTTTAAAAGCTAAATATTAATCTTAAATTATCTATAGTTAAAGCCAGCTAAAGAAGTACATATGCATGTACACATACATACAGAGAAGTGCATAAGCCTCGAACTCCACTGGGGCCTGTGAGCCACGGACAAGTGAGGCTGCTCAGAGTGAATAAGGCCTATTAGTGCCCTTGGGTTTTGCCCAAAGGTGGGCTTCCTGTTGAACTCAACTGCTCAGCCAGTTTATTGCCATATTTTCTGTTGGGCCACAGTCCCATGGACATTTTGTGCTATTGCAAAAGCAGCTCTGCTGCAGCAAATAGCTATTCCATTCTGCTCTTGCTCTTGGCCGTTGTTCCTACAACTCCATCCTCTCTACTTCTCCCCGAATAATGATTCTGCTTGAATAAGTAGTTGTATGGGCATACACCAAACTGAGCAGAGAACTCATCTGGCTTAAAATTAGTGAAATCTTCAGCCCTGCAGAAGCTCTGAGCATAAAATTCTCTTCTACTCTTGCTCCTGAAATCACATTAGAGAAGTTGCTTGAAAATACCGCAGGCCCAGCTCTCTGGGTCTTCCAAAACACTGAAGAGAATATTCTATCTGTGGCTGTCACACATGACTGCCCATTAAAAAAATCCCTATATAGTAAAGGCATATGGATGGAATATGCTGAATAGAGAACAGGTGGAGTCAAGACTCATATTTTATAGATAGGTATCTTTAATTAAATTTTGCTCTGTTTACTTACTGCTATCGACAACAGCACTAGATTACTTTGAATTTCTGGAAACATAGTAAGTATACAGACTTTAGCTGCTGGTGAAAAATATATCTACCCTTAACTAGTTCAAAAAAGTATTAGTGATGCTCACTTGATATTGTCTGCTTAAGACCTTTCAACTAACTTTTTCCATATAAATTGTTAAGCAAATTATGGAATAGTTATCGTGGTTAAGTCTTGGGAAAAAAATTCTGTAGGGTAATCTGAGTAAACTCTGTCAAATAAGTAAATAAATGGAAAATAAGCCCCCAAACATTTGTTTTAATCAACATATACAATGTCCTTTAGGAAAAATGTTACATATTTGAGTGTCTGTTACAAAGCGGTTTCCAAATGACACTATTTTCTCTGAAATTTAAGTTCACTTTTATAAAGAAATTTCTACTGTATGGAACTTGACAAGTGGTTTCTCTCTAATATTGGGAATAAATCCCATTACTCTTAAAATGACCAAAAATGTCAATGGGTAAGTTGAGCATAAAAAGTACCAAGATCTTGTACGTAGTAAAAAACATATGGACTTTGGTAGCTATCCATTTAGAAGTAAACCTAAGCCTCATTTATCCATATATTTAGTAAAATATCCACATGTACTGCTGCATTATAATCTGTGATAATCTTTGCAATTTGTATGAGTTACCCAAAACCAGGTTTTTGCACTTCTTGGGTAGTAGAAGCTTCTGAAAATCCCAGAGCACAGCTGCAATAAATTGTATGGGAAACTCAAGGAAAATCAAGCATTTCTAAGTAAACTTTTGAGCCACTACAGCTTTTCCACAGATTCTGGTAAAAATTATGTTATTGCTCCCTGCATACTTTCATACCTTAGTGAGAAGGAAATTAACTAGAAAATAAACATAAACACAAAAATCTCTGGTGATTTTTCTTTCACATGAACTGAGGCAAGAGGGCAATGTGAAAAGCAAGCTAAGGAAGAATTCCCTTGCCAGCCCTGCCTGACAACAGCCCAGCAGCACTATTAGCACTGTTCATTTCACCTAGGAGCAATAAACTCCAATTTTTTGGAATGTCCACATTATGCCAGAATAATATAAAAATAGATGATGAAGCAAAAATGATATAGATTTAGCTCCAGTGTCCTGCAGTAGCTGCCATAATTGCACAGCTAGCTCATTATATAAAGCCAGTCCCTTGAGCCTACCATGTCCCAGTTAAGCGACAGTAATAGAAAGCAGCTGGATGAGGACATTAGGTCAGCAGAATCATTAGCCCCTAAAATTGCATCACCATCACTCCTCTTTGGCAGCCAGGCTTTCACACATCATAAGCCTCCTAAACAGGAGGTCAAACATGATGATGAACTTAACCCAGTAACTCCATTAACAATGAACTGTGGCTCGAAGCACCAAGGAAGCCCACACCTCTGCCAGCTTCCAGGAGTTTAATGAATGTGGGTGGCCTTCCTGTGCCCTCACCCCTCTGCCTTGGGGCTGCTCTTGGAACCTGCCAAAGCCGAGTCGGACTCCACCAGTGCTCCAGGGAATGGCCAGTACCTTTGGTGTCCCTGCAGTTTGTCACAGAGCAGGCAAAAATGGGCTCTGGTATAACTTGTCAGGTGCAAACTGTGTGAAGATGCTGTGAGAGTTCAGTGCATCACAAGGTCACAGACTGGAGAGCACAGCCTGGGCCCTGGCCTCTTTTGTTTCTGTCATTAGTTTCTAGGGAGAAGAGATCAAATCCCAACTGGCTCCAACCTAGTTTTAGGGAGCTGTAGAGAGCCAGGTCTCCCCCCAGTTTTCTTTTCTCCTAGCTGAACATCCTCAGTTCCCTCAGCTGCTTTTTATCATATGTTTTCTCCAGACACTTCACCAGCTTGGTTACCCTTCTCTGGACATGCTCCAGCACCTTAACGTCCTTTTTGCAGTGGGGGGCCCAAAACTGAACTCAGTATTCAAGCTGCAGCCTCACCGTGCTAACTCTGGGGGCACAATCACTGCCCTGGTCCTGCTGGTCACACTGCTGCTGATCCAGNAGGGAAGCACAGCCCAGGCCCCCTCAGCAGTGCATTGCTTTGTGAATAGTCTCCTCACAGAGAAGTGAGGCCATGTCAGCTCACGTGCAGTTTTAACTGCATTGTTGGAAAGATGTTTGCTGCTTTGAGAGGCAGTGTGGGAAGACAGCACAGGTCAGGCCCTTCAGTGACAGAATCACAGAATCATTAAGGTTGGAAAAGACTCTAAGATCATGGAGCCCAACCATCAGACAAACACTACCCGTGCCCACTAGACATGTCTCAAAGTGCCATGCCTGCATGCTTTTTGAACACCTCTAGGGATGGTGATTCCAACCATCTCCCTGGGCAGCCTATTCCAAGGCATGACATCTCTTGCAGGAAAGAGTTTAAACCTCCCCTGGTGCAACTTGAGGCCATTTCCTTTTGTTTCTGTCATTAGTTTCTAGGGAGAAGAGATCAAATCCCAACTGGCTCCAACCTAGTTTTAGGGAGCTGTAGAGAGCCAGGTCTCCCCCCAGTTTTCTTTTCTCCTAGCTGAACATCCTCAGTTCCCTCAGCTGCTTTTTATCATGTTTTCTCCAGACACTTCACCAGCTTGGTTACCCTTCTCTGGACATGCTCCAGCACCTTAACGTCCTTTTTGCAGTGGGGGGCCCAAAACTGAACTCAGTATTCAAGCTGCAGCCTCACCGTGCTAACTCTGGGGGCACAATCACTGCCCTGGTCCTGCTGGTCACACTGCTGCTGATCCAGGCAGATTTCAGACAGAAATCAGCATGGCTGTGCTGTAGCCAATCTTGCTAGCTGAAGAGCTAGCCTAGTACGTACATAAATGCCTATATTCCAGAGGGATGTGTTGCCTCCTACATTATTCATACAGCTGTGCTTGGAGGCGGCGAGGCACAGAAATGAAGACAAAGTTCTTTGTCAGCGCTCACATGTATTCTGATTAAAAAGGAAGCCTGTGAAGTTAACCAAGGTTTTCTAAAGTCTGGATGCTCATTTCCCCCTTCTGCAGGGGTGAGTATAAGGGTCCCCAGCGGGACAAACACTTCTGCAGCACCTGGGGAAGGCAAGGGCCCAGCCTTTGTGGTCATGATGAGTTCCAGCCACAAAGGCAACAACTCCTCGATCAATGTCAAAGACTAAATAAGTTTGACTATATGCTGATGTTCTTCAAATTGTTTCTACTAGCAGTAGTTCTGGATGGTTTGTTTTGGGGAAATTAATGATGATACACCAAGGTCGTTGTACCTCTGCTGTAGTGAACAGATGTTAACATATTAGTGGCACCTTCCTATGCTGCATCAGTCTAAAGCTGCCCCTTGTCACTGTATGAGGTGAGGCAAAATCAGCTGAACGGAAAAGCCTAGTCTAATAAATTCAGTCCAAAATGCAAATATTTAAAGAAAAGTGCTACTGAACTTCCAAAAGCCATTACTCTGTATCACCTTCATCAAAAGAAACTACTTTTTTTTTTAACTCAACCAAAAGCTAGCAGAGCAATAAGAAACCAAACCTTTTTTCTTTTTTTCTCTCAGCAGTACAAACCATTTTCAATGCCATTTGTAAGCTGCTTATTTATTCCTGACATTCACAGCTTGAGTATATCTCCAGTTCATGCTGCTCTGCTAGACTGAGAAATAATCAAGTATTTTTCCATCTTTTTGCTGGGAGGATTCAGAGCTGGTCATGGTTATCCAGAACTCTGTTAAACTGATACAAGATTATTGTGGCAAACTCTGCATAGTAGAAAGACATAAATATTTCCAAAGACTACCATTAGTAGAGAAGGCAGCAGCTTGCTGGCTTGGAGAGAGGAGGACTGATTCAGTTTCATGTACAATAGTAAAATATATGGAGTTTTGGCCCATATATGTCTGTGGTGAGGGTTGTCTTTAAACCAAACTTTTTTCTTCCTCTCTACACCTTATATCATACAACAGTGGTCCCAGGCTGTTGAGGTCCATGATTTAAGCTACCCATTTTTGTTTAATTAGTGTGGTGTTGTCAGGATATTCTTAGTAAGGCAACATTTCCTATCTAGTCCACTAAAGCCTGGTTTTGATGATCTTTTGGACATGATACAAAAGGAGACCTCTCCTCAAACTGTTCTGGGGAAGAGGATGATGATTCATTAATGCAGACAGCAATTCACCTAGTGTGCCTGATTCTGCCTCTCTCTAGAGGGCAACTGAATTTTACAGCTGATAGGATGCACTTGTGTGGTAAAAACATGCATGGCCTAAAGCAAAGGCACAAATGCTAAACTGAACTAAACACTTTCTTAATTTGTAGCAACATGTCTGAGTGCTGAAAAAAGAGCTGAGGGTAGAACAGTGTGAGAGCAGTGAGGCACTTCACCAGGATAAAGCAATACCTCACAAGGAATATTATTAATTTTGGTCAGTATTAGTTAAGTTCTAACTAGTTAAAGTATGTCATTTTGGTTTTTTTTTTTTTAAATAATGCAAATATTTGAAGGATACTATTATAAAAGCAGTTATTTAAAAGGTCTCAGAACCCTAACAGTGAGCTACAGAGAACATAAGTGCCATGTGTGAGAAAATTCAGAATTCTGAGTCCTATTTTTAAGTATCTAACTTCTGACAAAACAACAATCACTGTACCTGGGGAATGAATGGCAATTCTTCCATCATTCTGGCCCCAAATAGGAGACTTCACATCAGCATACCTTGGAAGCCCGTTTAAACTGTGATAGGGCTGTTAAAAGCTCTTAGCATAAGATTCTTCTTACGCTTAAACCATCTCTGCTTGACCTGTATGCAGATATCAATCTAAGCACGACTCCTTCAAAGCAAACAAAAGCTTTGTTGCCTGTGAACCTTGATTCAAGTCCTTACATCTATTCAGGCCAAGTGAACATTGCTCTATCAGTTTAAGACAACAAGCAAGATAAAAACCTAACCAGATTCTGTAGGGAGAAGTCCCATCAATATAAGTTCAGTTTCACTTAAAGCAGGTCTTAACTATAAATTACCATTTTAAAATAAAAACAAACAGAAAAATTGCTGAAGCACCAAACTACAGTCAAACTGGATCCAGGACCATACAGGAGTACCAAATGATGCATTGATGTGAAAAGTATGATTTGTTTTGGCCCTTGGAAAACCACCCTGTACATAACTTCTGTGAAAATAGTTCTGACTTCATTTTTCCCTCTGACATTTGTTAAATCATAAGGGAGGTGATCAGTTTAAACATTGATTGGCCAATTGACCACTGAAATCAAGTGGTATTTCAGGAATAAAGGAAAAATTAAAACAAAACCTGTATGGAAGCAAACAAGGCTGAGGTTACCAGGCTAGTAGAAGTAGTTGATAAAATGGTGGTAATGTTTAGAATGAGCCTTGGCATCACAGACAACCTCCTCTTTAGCTGTTACTAAGAAACAAACTACATAAGAGTTCTGTTTTTCACTTTTGTTCTTCTGAATAATCACTACGACTATTCCACAGCCTAATAAAATGAGGCTGTCACCTGTGATTTGATTTCACTGGCTCTAGGTTGCCTGTTCTGCCTACAGTGCTGTGGATGCCCATTTCTGCTGAATGACACAACCATCCCTGTACCCCGCGAAGGCAGGGATGCCTAAATGGACCTCTCACTAAACGGAGCAAACAGGACAGGAAAAGAGCAGCTCCTAGGGCTGTTCTCTACAAGGTAACCTGCCATTGCCTGGTAGAGATCAACTATAGCTCAGACATTAATCTGAGCCTTGTTTCCAGAGGCTGAGGAAACTGTAAACAATCTAGCAAACGTGGAAATCCAAGAAAATCATAGAATCATGGAATGGTAAGGTTGGAAAAGGCCTCAAGGACCATCTAGTTCCAACCCCCAGCCATAGGCAGGGACACCTCCCACTAGTACAGCTTACTCAAAGCCTCGTTTAACCTGGCCTTGAACACCTCCAGGGAGGGAGCAGCCACAACCTCCCTGGGCAACCTGTGCCAGTGTCTCACCACCCTCACTGGAAAGAACTTCCTCCTGACATCCAGTCTAAATCTCCCCTCTGCCAGTTCAAACCCATTGCCCCTTGTCCTGTCATTGCAAGACCTTGTAAATAGTCCCTCCCCAGCCTTCNGGTACTGCATTCTCAAGTCTTGGTTCTGTGGGCAGGCGTGAAGGGTAGGGGGGATGTATGGAATTAATCCTCTGTGGAAATCTAACAGCATTAAACGCTCCTCTGAGATTTTTGTGGGGGTGTATTTGTGTTACTGACAGTCTTCTTACACTCTGCTTGTTTCAAAATTACTTGTCTTTACATACCAGTGCTCCCATCAGTCCATATTGTTAATTTTTTATTTCTCAATCAAGAATTCATGGAGGTTAGTGTGACATTGCAGCAAATATCCTCCCAGCCTAGCAATGTAAATAATGGATACGACTCCAGAAATACCAACCAGCCTCTTATTGTTTTGGGAAACTTAAATCATGGCTGCCTGAACTTACCTACTAGTACACCAATGGGCTCCTCTCTGCACTGCAATAAATCCCTCATCTTTCAGGAAAATTAAATCAGTCATTGAAATGACTGCAGTTTTGGTTAGTCCACAGAGGTATTTGACTGACACAGCTCACAAAGATGCACTGAATGCAACTATTTTTTTCTCTTCAAAACCCCAAATTACTGAAACTCTAGTGAAGTTTAACATATAGTTAATACATTTCATACCAGACTCAGGAAACTACATATCCTTCTTTTGCATTTCTCCCCATTGCTCTCATTTATTTAAAAACCCTGTAATGAACAGCTATTACTGAGGACCTATTTGTTCCTCCCATTTTCCATTTAACCTCAGTGACTCTAGCCTCTCTTATTTGCTTTGGTGGTGAAAAGTATTTTTACACTATTACCAACACAACATATTTGCTAGATTTCCACTAATTAATTTTCTATGAATCTTTCAGCAGGGAGGAAAAAAAAAATAAAAAAGGAAAAAAACCCACCACATTTCTGCATGAAAAATGAATTACATTTTCTCCATTTCCTTACAAATTTACATTCTGAGCTCATCTGTGCCACATATTCTTTATGGATAATGAGCAAGGCATCTTCACTTAGCTGTCACTGTAGAAGTGAAATGTTTACAGTGAGCGCTTTGGAGATTCTGGCAGCTCAGATTCTAAGAATATTTCTTATTCACAACAATAAGCATTGCCCTAAATTCTTCTCAGACATGAGCAGAAAAGAAGTGACTTGAAGAATCCTTGAACTTGGTTTAGCCCTAGTAATGCTGTTTTAAGAAATGTTAGTTTAGATACATGATATTGCTGACATGTTTCAGGAGATGTGATAAAGGCTGCTAGCCACCTTAATGCCTACCAGAACCTCTTGGGAAACTGCAAATAACTCTTAATTAATGGAGAGAGAAATACTTTCAGTATGAAGCTTAGGAACAAAATACCTATTGCATAACTTTTAAATGCATTCTTCTGCCATATTTATTCTGTAACATTGTGAGGATACACTATTGACATAAAAAAGAAACCTCAGGCATGGATCTCCTGCCAGTTTGAAACTTCATTAATTCATGAAAAATGTTTCTCTTTAATTACCTCTCTGAAGTCATTCTTCAGCAAAGAGCATAAGAATGTGCTTGTTGCAAAGATTATTTTAAGATTTCATTTATGTGCAGACGTCCAGTTGCAGGCTTACAATGACATGCTTAAGCCTGGGGGATTTATTGAACCAGATCCTAGAAAATAAAACCTTTTATCCTTTGTTCTTAGAAAACCTCATATAGTTTGAATAAATCTTTGAAATGTGACCAAAAGAATCTCACATGAGATCATCTTTCATTGAAGTCATAATGTATGATTCATGTAGATACAGTTCGAAGGTTATTGCTGTCGAGTTTTGAACTTGTGCTGTAAAAAACATTTTAATAGTGACAAATTCTTCTCAGCAGAGAGTGCTTGCATACAGCCTTCTGCAAATATCTCCTTCCTAAGCTTAGCTCTTCAATTAAGCTGGGATTGTTTTCTGTAATCAATCAAATTTCCAAGTGTAATTATTAACACAATCTTTAATTAAATTAATTAGATCATTTGGACACATTCTAAAGTCAAGTTAGTTATTGAATGCTGACAATTCAAATATTTCCAATGCTTTTGGGTTGGTTTTTTTTTTTTTTGAGTTCTGATTTAGAAATATCTAGATTAATTCTCAAAGGTCTTCTCCACAGCTACTATTTCTAAATTAGTTTTAGAAATACATTTAGAGCTACATTTTCAGTATATTATTACTCTAAAATCAACATTGGGAGTAATAGTTTGTTGTAGGATGTGACAACTTTTGCCATTGTAGGGATGTTAGTNTTGCATACAATGCTGGCACAGTGGGTGGAATAGCAAACCTCAGTCTTCTGAAATCCCAGTCTAAAGCAAAGCTGTTATCAGGCAAGTCACAATACCATCTAACCTGTGATTCACTCACATAGAATCATAGAATGGTAGGGTTGGAAGGGACCTCAAGGATCATCTAGTTCCAATCCCCTGCCATAGGCAGGGACACCTCCCACTAGCACAGGTNAAGCCTGGGGGATTTATTGAACCAGATCCTAGAAAATAAAACCTTTTATCCTTTGTTCTTAGAAAACCTCATATAGTTTGAATAAATCTTTGAAATGTGACCAAAAGAATCTCACATGAGATCATCTTTCATTGAAGTCATAATGTATGATTCATGTAGATACAGTTCGAAGGTTATTGCTGTCGAGTTTTGAACTTGTGCTGTAAAAAACATTTTAATAGTGACAAATTCTTCTCAGCAGAGAGTGCTTGCATACAGCCTTCTGCAAATATCTCCTTCCTAAGCTTAGCTCTTCAATTAAGCTGGGATTGTTTTCTGTAATCAATCAAATTTCCAAGTGTAATTATTAACACAATCTTTAATTAAATTAATTAGATCATTTGGACACATTCTAAAGTCAAGTTAGTTATTGAATGCTGACAATTCAAATATTTCCAATGCTTTTGGGTTGGGTTTTTTTTTTTTTGAGTTCTGATTTAGAAATATCTAGATTAATTCTCAAAGGTCTTCTCCACAGCTACTATTTCTAAATTAGTTTTAGAAATACATTTAGAGCTACATTTTCAGTATATTATTACTCTAAAATCAACATTGGGAGTAATAGTTTGTTGTAGGATGTGACAACTTTTGCCATTGTAGGGATGTTAGTAGAGTAACTTTTCTGGCATTTCAGTAGTTTTATGGTTTTTATTATTTCCCTGAGAAAACTACATCAGGAAAAGATATGAGCCAGCAGTGTGCCCAGGTGGCCAAGAAGGCCAATGGCATCCTGGCCTGCATCAGGAATAGTGTGGCCAGCAGGAGCAGGGAGGTCATTCTCCCCCTGTACTCTGCACTGGTTAGGCCACACCTTGAGTACTGTGTCCAGTTCTGGGCCCCTCAATTTAAGAAGGACATTGAGGTGCTTGAGCGTGTCCAGAGAAGGGCAACGAGGCTGGTGAGAGGCCTCGAGCACAAGCCCTATGAGGAGAGGCTGAGGGGGTACAGGTTACTCAAGGCCTCGTCCAGCCTGGCCTTGAACACCTCCAGGGAGGGAGCAGCCACAACCTCCCTGGGCAACCTGTGCCAGTGCCTCACCACCCTCACTGCAAAGAACTTCCTCCTAACATCCAGTCTAAATCTTCCCTCTGCCAGTTCAAACCCATAAACTCATCTTTATTATTTTCTGCATCTTAACAGCAAATGAAATAATGGAAAGATATTTTTTCCAATGATACAGCCTCACAGCCTTCTTAAATATTAGCTTGCTGTCATTAAGTGAAACTCATGGATCTGAACTGGGAATTCTGCATATACAAACTCTGAATTCCAGTATTCTCTCTACTACTATTGGCTTTGTTCTTTGATGCACTGTATAGT
Organism: Ramphastos sulfuratus; assembly: GCA_013399055.1. NCBI lineage: Eukaryota > Metazoa > Chordata > Aves > Piciformes > Ramphastidae > Ramphastos > Ramphastos sulfuratus. Next base: position 29,264 of record WBNM01046164.1, read on the forward strand.
GAATGGAAAAGTACTCTCAGAACAACAGTACCAGGACCAGAGAAATGAAGTTGTTCTCAGTTCTGTGGCAACCTCTAAGCTTCTGAAGGTTAAATACAATGCAACTAATCGACAGCATGGAAAAAAAAAGTTTTAGTGTGAGCAATAGCAAACATTACAGAACATTTCCTTTTGTAAACCTAATGCCCCTCTGCCTCTTATGAAACACAATTTAGGCAAATTATTATAACAGATTTTCTTACAATAGCTTTAGATCTTCAGAAGAACTGTTAAGGGCTCTGACAGATAAGACAAAATCAAAGCTAGCAACTAGCAGGAGATCCAGTAAAGCCAAAATGCCTATGCAAGGCAATCAGTTATTATCTTTAGTCTTAGTTTCCAAGCTTTATGTTTTCTACTTGTAAATAATAGAGATGCAAATATCTTGAATCAATGCTCAAAAACCAAGTAGTCTACTTTTCCACTCAAGTAACTCAAAAATCCATAGAAGAAAGTGCATGTTCTGAGTCTTAAGTTCAGTTTGGATTGCCTGATTTAGACTGAAACCTATGCAGCAAATTTAATAACCTTCTGCACTGTTTTAATTATGATCCATATATTTTATCCCTGAAATTCCCCTTCTCTCATCTGATTCTCTGAGACTCCAGACCTTTCCACACCACCATACGGAAAAACTCAGTGCTGCTCATGTGTGAGTCACAAATAAAAGCAGCCCAATGGAACACCCAGCAAGTTTAAAACAAAGATTTGGCCTTAATTTGAATTAAAAACATGAGAAATAATTAATGACCACTCTCCCACCCTCACACTCCCAGCAACTCATAGCATAAGAAATCTGTGTTCTGGCAACAGAGAAGTTTTGATAGGAAAATATGGTGTAAATCCTTCTAACAAGAAAGTGATTCTGTCTGAACTCTGACTTTAAACCATGAAAAAAAAAATTACAGATTTATATTTTTAAATAAATAAATAAATTTGGAAGATATTTCCTAGAAAGTATTACACAATTTTTGCTGCTGGGTATCCTACAGAAATTCTAGTGTCAGACAAACCCCTTTAATCTGCTCTCATCAGACCCCACCTGGAGTCCTGTGTGCAGTTCTGGAGCCCCCAGCACAGGAAGGACATGGAAGTGTTGGAGCAGGTCCAGAGAAGGCCATGAAGATGCTCAGAGGGCTGCAGCAGCTCTGCTATGAGGACAGGCTGAGAGAGTTGGGGCTCTTCAGCCTGGAGAAGAAAAAGCTATGAGGAGACCTTAGAGTAGCCTTCCAGGATCTGAAGGGGCCTACAGGAAGGCTGGGGAGGGACTATTTACAAGGTCTTGCAATGACAGGACAAGGGGCAATGGGTTTGAACTGGCAGAGGGAAGATATACACTAAATGTCAGGAGGAAGTTCTTTGCAGTGAGGGTGGTGAGGCACTGGCACAGGTTGCCCAGGGAGGTTGTGGCTGCTCCCTCCCTGGAGGTGTTCAAGGCCAGGTTGGATGAGGCCTTGAGTAACCTGTGCTAGTGGGAGGTGTCCCTGCCTATGGCAGGGGGTTGGAACTAGATGATCCTTGAGGTCCCTTCCAACCTTATAATTCTATGAATCTATGATTCTAAACACTGGACATTTTTCTCCACAGTTCTTTTCCTGTGAATAAACCAAAATTCAAATAATTAAAACATTTTCCTTTGTTTCCCCACTAGTAAAGGGTATTAGGACAGTCTGACTAGTATTATTGATTTTCCTGGTATTCTTACTTGAGAAGAGGCAGATTCAATTTCTTCTTTCAAGGACAGGATCCCTGACAGCTCTTACAGTGTTGCTGAAAAGGGAAGTAACTGTGCCTTCTCTGTGTTACTTTACTCACATGAAGAGCAAGAGCAGACCCCACCATTGGGTGAGCTGGAAGCAGAAATTATTTAACCCACATGGGCTACCATTAGAATCAGAGCAGCCACCTCAAAGCATCATCAAGTAATTCTGTACTGGAATAATGACACTTACACGATGAGGGAAATCAGCTACAGCAATTCAGCAAAGTATCTAAACCAAAATTTACATACTTCCTTGGGTAATTTGGAGAACTGATGAATTAAAGTGTTTTTCCTTCCATCAGCCTTCTATTAGCTTTCCTGTTAATGCTGTTCAATTATCCTCTTTTTGTTTGTGGAGTTTACACCTTTTCAACAGTTGCACTTGCATATCAATGAGTTGTCACACAGCTATTATAATTACTTTGCAGAGGTTGTTGTGCTATTGCCCACATGCTTTCTGTTTCTCTCCATTAATCTCCCCTGACTTTGGAAGGAGAAGCTGCCCAGAACTCAGTATAAAAGTGCAATGGCACTTTCTGCAGCAGCAAAAAACCAGAAAACAGAAAGAGGGATTATACACACCCCTTTTACACTGATCTTTTACAAACAGAATCTATCCATTTGCCCACTTTGTGCATTCTGCAGCTTACTACTGTCTGCATGTCCTCTAAAGCATGTCTGCAGCCCTTTGGCCTCCTGACAAGAGTTTCCTGGCCTGGTACTTTACAGAGTTAGCAGTCCAGAGCATTGAAGTTAACTAGTACACACAGACTGGAAACTGTAGTTCAGCAATGCTTTTATCTTATCTGGTAGGAGCACCTATTGATCAGACAGGCAGCTGAAGCAGAACAACTTCAGCAGTCCAATTTCAGTCATCTTCCATGCTTGTCAGAGATGTCATTTTGGGAAATTCATTTCTTTCCATGCATTTGCTTTCCACAACTTGGCTTGAAAATAAGGAAATTATATGCTTTAAGAGTTGCTGGTAGCCTGTCATGCTGTTTTGGCCTGGACTGCCTTTGTTAGGCTTGTTCTATTTTTCAGTTAACTACCTATAACTTAATGGTGACCTTAGAAAAAAATAAGAGCATCATTGTAGAAAATGAGCTCCACCATCCTCATCACACACTCTGAGCCATTAGTCTTCACATGGAATAAGGAACAACACTCAGCATAGCACATGCTGGTTTATAACTCCAGAAGAGTTATAGCTTCAAAACAAGTTTCTAACAACTCTTATCTGAAACAGCTGAATACAAAGGTCACAGTAGCAACTAGCATTCAGTTTTGGGGAATCACTTTGGGTGAAGGAGAAAGAAATGAACTGCTTGATTTGGGGGGAAATTGGTTAGACAGAAGGTGTTTCAAACTACAATCAAAAATTAATTAGGAAAGGAACAAGCCAAAGGACAAACATCTGTGATAGAAGGTTGTGAAGAGATAAACGAATCCTATGCATGACAGTTAATTTCAGTTAAGACCAGGATCCTGCTGAGCTGTGTTTGGAGTAGTCTGTAAACAGTGGGGGAAAAAAAAAGAACACTTACACTGATTTCAGTGTGAGTGGTGCTAGTTTCAATAACCAGAAGACTGGAAAACCAGACTGAAGACACTGAAAATATCAACTTTCAACAAACCCACACAAACCAGGCATAACACAAGAGCAAAGGGAAACTACAGTCATGAACACAGAGCTGTTCAGTAGTAGTGAGGTAGTAGTGAGACAGAGAAATATATGTTACTCCTGCACTTCGGTCTCCACTGTACCACAGATAAGGGAGAAAAACTCCAGTTGACACGACTCTAGCAGGACAAATTACTCTTATAAGCCAGATGCCACTAGAGCCCTGCACATTTTTCTCACTTGCTAATTGAGAAGGACTGTAGTTTGTTAGTGCTGAGATAACACTGCATGGAGCTGAAAAGGGAGCTGTGGTAACTGCTAAAGAGAAGTGATGTTAATTCCGCTCCCTTGCTGGGGGTTACACTCTGATCTTCTACCCCATGGGATGTTCCTGTAGTTTCTTGGTGCACAAGGGGACATGTCTAGCATACCTAAAGAGACTTCAGCGTGAAATCCCCTCAGCAGGACAGAAAGTGCAAAGAAGGGAGATGGGAGTCTTTGAAGGACTGCAGCTGGGCACTGAGCAAAGCACTCAAACCGAGGAAATATTCCTTGTGACTTCTATTTCCTTTCTCTCCCATTCACAAGTGAAACCTAGTAAAGCAGCTGGGAATAGAACTCACTGTGGAGAAAGAGAGGAGGATTCACACAGTCCAAATTCTCTTCATATGCTTACCACTCTTGTTTCTTTATTTGTGGCTTAGCAACAAGATGATCACCTATAGGAACTACAGCCTATGGAAACACTGCAAATCATAGAATCATAGAATGGTAAGGTTGGAAGGGACCTCAACGATCATCTAGTTCCAACCCCCTGCCATAGGCAGGGACACCTCCCACTAGTACAGGTCACTCAAGGCCTCCTCCAACCTGGCCTTGAACACCTCCAGCATCCACAACCTCCCTGGGCAACCTGTTCCAGTGCCTCACCAACCTCACTGTAAAGAACTTCCTCCTAAATACATTATTGCAAATAGTAATTGGAGCTAAAAGAGTGTGGCAATTTCAGCTGTTGGGTTAACATGTTTAATTTACATCACAAAGGTGATTAAATAATTCCAAATGTATATTTTGTTCAGTGGATGATGCAGAGAAAAGCAGTTCTTTTTTCCTGAGTAACTCAAATTCCTCAGCGTGGTCTGTGATTAATTCTTCAGCTGAATTCAGCTTTTATGAGCAGCCTAAGTTAAATATACAATTATGCCTCACCACAAAATAAGCTCCATTATTAGCCCTAGGTGGACAATCAAAGGGGAAATCTTCTTTCTGAACATATTCAGAAATATTTGTTATGAGTTGGTGCCATCACACTCACCAGACACCAGTAAACTCCTCTGCTAAAGTAGTTGTGGAAAGCAAACACAAAGTAGGGGCAAATGAATTCTGATCACATTGCTTTTTCAAAACTTCAAGCAAATCCTGAAGTTAGAGGATGGGAAGAAATGTATTTTCCATATTTGGGTGACTGTAATTGCAATTTCTCTCTAGACAGGTCAGGATAATTAAGCAAAAGACAAAAAAAAAAAANNATTAACCAAAAAAAAAAAAAAAAAAAAAAAAAAAAAGAAAAATCTGACAGAGCCCAGTACCAAAATAACTACTGTTAAAGAAAGAGAAAGAATAAGGTTCTAGTGGTAATATAAAGAGAATTAATATTGTAATGTTACTACAATGCCAAAGCTCCAAATACAGAAATATAGAGCAAGTTATTATTATAAAAAGTTAGTAAGCACAACTCAGTAATTACTAATGAAACAATAATAATAGGATTCAACCACAATATAAGAACTAAACTCATATATTGAAGACCATCTCTCAGAATATGAATTTATTCCAAGCAGAAGCAAACCAGGATTCCAGTAAAGTAGATAATATTCTGATCTGGATTTCCAGCACTGTGCAGCAGCTGATGGCAGTTAAAATGCCATCATCAATTCCAGCATTTTCTAGGAGTTTCATAGGAGTGTGAAAATATACATAGCTTTAGGCTCAAGTTAGCTGTCATTTCAATTGCATTCCAGTTTGACAAATATGGAGTTATTTACTAACATCATCACCAAACCTAAAACGAATTTGATTAAACATAAAAGAATAAAAATCAGACTACAACTGATCAAGAATGTTTAGGCTGGAGCTAGCAGAGAGAACATGAGGAAGAACAGTCACTGTATATTTTATAAAGTGGCTACTCTGAACCCTTCCAGGATGATCTGGAGTCCTGTGTGCANCCTGTTTAAAGAATAGTTAACTCCTGATTAGCATAACCAGTCTATGCAAACAGCAAAAGATGCAGAAGAATTAAGGGCAGAACAGGAGAAATATTTCCAGAAGAGATGAGTACCTGTTCTTGTGAATGAGAATACTTTAGTAAGAATGTAACTCTCTTCTCCATGAGCAAATTACCTGTATCTTCATTATGCATCCAGGTATTTGACTTTACACTAGCAATCATAGAATCAAAGGTCATCTAGTGCAACTCCCTGAAGTCAGCAAGGACAGCCTCCACTAGATCAGGTTGCCCAAAGCCTTATCGAACCTGACCTTGAATATCTTCAGGGATGGGGCCTCAGCTACCTCCCTGGACAACTTGCTCCAGTGTTCCACCATCTTGTGGAATTTATTCCTAACATCCACTCTAAATCTACTCTTCTCCAATCTAAAACCATTTTATCAATAAATTATTTGACTTAAGGGAAACTCTACAAAGGTTGCCTCAATATTCTCTCACATTAAGATCTCTTCTACTGACCAGGGACCTGGCCTTTAGCTGTTGTATTTGATTGAAAATAGGTTTCAATGCGACATTCACCTTAGACCCTTACCAATCCAACACTTATTTCCAAGGAAGTCACAGAGGTACAGAGTGGAACTTGACTTGTCAGAGACAGCAGTTCCATCATTGCTTTTCTAACGGGACAAGGCTGTCAGGCACGTGGACTAACTCAGGCACACCACTCTTGTGTAACAGGCTTGACCAGCACTTGGGCAGGAAGCTACTCAACAACCCAGATGTGAACATTACTAGGTTGTTAAAATCAGTGAAAAGCCTTCAAAGCAAGTTAAGAAAACCAGCAGTGTCTTCACAGGAGTCTGTGATGGGCATTACAGGAGCTTCCAGTCAGGTGGGTATTCAGGACTTTGTTACAGAACATGCCACCCCCTCCTGGGGCTAGAGAAAGAGGCCCAACGTAGTGACTTTGTAGTACAGGATCCTGCTATCAGTTCACCAACCTTCAAAACATGACAAAAAATGCTGGTGCCACCAAATCCCAAGATTAAATGAACTCTTCCCTTAGTAAGCTGATGGGTTTTACTCAATGGTGACTTTCAGGAAACATCTACTGAACTTTTGCAATCCATTTTATTTTCCCTTTAGCCAGTATTAAAAGCTTGAGGGATTTTGAGAGCAGAGTACTAAAATTCAGTTAGACCTTCCTTATTAAAAGAAAGAAAATCTCCAATAATTAGCTCTTCCCCTAAATGCTTTTTGGCTCTCATTAGAAACAAAGTACTATGCTAATATACCTTGTGTTGCAAATGTCTCACCATTCCTGCTAATCACATTCAACTCAATTCTCAGCAAATAAACTCCCGATGCAGTTAATGGAAAACAAGGAACAGCTCTACTTTGGCTGAGAATGGGTCATTACCACAAGTTCCTAATCACAAGTACCTTAATGCAGAATGTAAAGCAGTCTTAGATAGGCTCTTAAGAATTAAAGCTGTAGCATCATCGAAGATTTGATTTGTCCTTGTTTGTTTTTTTTTTTTTTTTGGTATACACATTTGAATACGGATGAAGAAAAGCAACAAAGAGAAAACAAATCAAACCTGCAAAACCCAAAGATTTATTCACTTACATACCCTTCAAAATGTATAATAATAAATGATATAGGTTAGAGAATGTAGAGAAAGACCTATTTTGACTCAGGACCCATTCTGAAACCCATTTTAATTTGCCTTCTCCTCTACCCTCTTGACGGAGAATGTTTCACACCTACCAGTTAATGAAGGATTATTCCTTTACTCTAGAGCAAGTTGCAAATAGAAGCAAGGTTAAAGCAAAGGACATTCATTCTGAATTAGTTTATATGATGCCATGAAACATGAAAACAGGTGATTGATGACATATTGCTGTTACTGCACCAAGCATTTATCAATACAACACAATGAATTAGTCTCTGTATCAGTTCTCTTATTGTCATGTGATGGGATACTTTATTGAATTTATTTAACTGAAAAAATGCATGGAGAATAGCACTGGAAGCATCAGAGGCATAATAAATCATGGTAACCAAATTATGAAATACAGAATCTAGTATTACTTGCCAGTTAGCATTGTGCTGTTCTGGATGACTTCAGAGTGGTTGCATTTTTTTTTCCTCTGAGATTTCAGAAGCAACCTGCAGTTAATGCAGCTCATGCTGCTGGTTTCTTCTGCAAGCCAAAGAAATGAATGACACCTTACCCAAGTCCTACAGAGCCAATTGGTTAAAATACTCTTATGACTAAAAAAGGCTATTTCAATAAATAAAATTTTCCCCATATTTTTCCAAATATTTTGTTATGGACAATTATTTTCTAGGAATATTATTACCCAAGACTTTGAAACGTTCAGTAAGATGAATATTTTATGCTCTGGCTTAACTCTGGATATAAAGAATTTATATTGAATTATATCTGGTGCAATTAAAAAGCTTTATGACATTACATTTGCAGAACTGCTGGATGTTGTTGTTAGATTCATACTGTCTCTTCTCGTTCCCATTATTATTAATACAACATTGCCTGCCTTCCCCTGTTCCCTGACACCACAGATTCTGTAAAAGCTAAGCTCTTATTTCTTAAGCTTTGTAGTTGTCCTCTCCCTGAAGGGCACACAAGCACAGAGTGGGAATTAGGGCTATTTGAAAGGAAAATAGTTCCTATTTGGATATCTATGGCACTGTGGAGAAGGCAGGCTCTGGAGAATTCTGTCTTTCACTCTGATCTCGTCCTGGGCCTGATGAAACAAAAATTATTATTATGTCACTAAAGAGCAGCTCCTTCTCTGCCTCACCCTAACACACACACACTTCTGCTCACTTTTACCACAAAAAGGAATAAACATTATAACTAGTAATGGGAGAGTTTTCTGCTAGAAACTACTACATACTAGTACTACCTTGAGGAAAAACTTTTTCACTGTGAGGGAACACTGGAACAGGCTGTCCAGGGGTGTCGTGAAGTCTCCTTCTCCAGAGACATTCAAAACCTGCCTTGATGGGTCCCTGTGTGATCTGCTATAGGTGATCCTGCTCTGGCAGGGGGGTTGGACAGGATGAGCTTTCGATGTCCCTTCCACCTCTAACATTCTGTGATATAAATATTTAAAATTCAGTCGGGTTGAGAAGTATTTACTTGAAGTTACTGCAGAATAAAAAGAGGAATGGAGATAGACAATCCATCCTCTTACAATGATAGAGAAGGGTGGGCATGGTTCTCTGGAGGAGGGGGTGTCACTATTAGGGGTTGAATGGTTATGAGGAGTAACCAAGCCTAACAGAAGACCTCCCAGATTTGAGCTCTAAGGGTTCAAGTAGCAGAGGGCAAGCTCAAAGAACACAAACCATGCTATTTGTAAAGTCTCCTATTCATCCTCCACTTGTGCCATAGTACAGACCCCAAGTTATCAGGTTTGAGTGCCCAGTTGCTAGCTGTGCACTTGTGCCATGTGCAAGTGCACCTGATCCTCCCTTCAGACTCCACTCACTGTGACATCATTGAAATGGTGTTAGCTGACATGTGCCATCATATTGACTGGATGCTTTTGCTTTTTTCAGTCTTAATACATTCAGAAAATTTAGAGCTGAAGAGAAATAGAAGGAAATTCAAGAGATCAGAGATGAAAGGATCTGTATTTAATGTAAAAGAATCTCCTTTTTCTACTATTCCTAATGATTCTTTTTAACTAATTTTAAAACAGTTAAAGCATTTGCTGGAGTGCTGAACTAGAGCTATAGTAAGGTCCCAGACAGCAAATGCTTCAGAAGCAATAGAACTTCATTACTGATGAGGTTTTTGAAGTTAAATACACCAAACACGTGTATGTTAGATACATAAGATCTGCTAGCTGTGTTTTAGATTAAGTGGAAAATCATCCAAAGCAAGCAATCAGACACTTGTAAACAGATTCTTAATATTAAACACAATTCAGATCCTGGAAATAAATATCAAAATCCCCTTTCTTTTGTTTAAACATTCCCCAAGAGAGCTTACACAATAAGAAGATGCATAGGTAATAGTTAACATTTGTGCCTAATCATATTAGCTCAGGTTGATAGCTGGTATTTAGAAACGTTAAGCACTGTAACACCAACTGAAAAGCATTTAGCTGGAAAACATAAGAAGCACGTTCTTTGTAGAGCAGGAATAATTATTTTTCATGCCTAAACCTTGTCCTCTCAGAAAGACAGAACAAAACAAACAAACAAAAAACAAAACAAAACAAAAAACACCAACCCAACCAAACCAATAAAAAAACCAAACCAAAACCAAAACCAAAACCAAAACCAAAACCAAACCAAACCAAATTTCCCACACCCTTCTAGGAGAATCACTGCCATTACCTATATCCTCTTCTCTCATGCTGTGTTTTAATCTAGTTCTCACTTGTATTAAATATTACTTTTAAAAGCATTGGACTATGAAAAATCAGGCCACTTCCTAAACTTGTCTTTCACAAGATCAGGCCATTTGCTGATGTATTAGTACTGAGAGCTTTTACCTAAATCTTAACTTTGGAAAGCTGAAGTTTTTCCAGTTTCATAATCCAAAATATTTATTTTCTGTTCCTGCAGGTTACATTGAACTGCAATGCAGAGGGTGAACTGTCTCCTGCTCTGACCTGCCTCTGGCTTTTTGTACTTCTTTATCATTGGAAGATAAAGAGTAACATTTCAACCAAGATTACACTGACTGCAGTGCTTACTGTTCTCCTTAATTCCGTATTTCTTCTTTCCACATAATACAACCTTCTGTGCTACTTCCCATCAAAAATGCCAGAGTTTTGCAAAATGAAGTACTCCTGAAAATTTTGAGGTTTTACTTTACAGTTGTGGATGCTGGATGTATCCAAGTCCAACAAGGGCAACCAAGAAACTACACTCAATAAGAATTTGACTCTGAATATTTGTGTTTCCTCCAACTACTGGGTAGCAAAAGCTTACAGCAGGTAAGCAGAATGAAAACATGAAATTATCATCCACTTTTACAGGGAAGTAGGTGTATAAAGATGTGGTGCTGAGGGACATAGTTTAGCATTGGACTTAGAGTTACAGAATGGTTGGACTTGATCTTAAAGGTTTTTTTCCCAACCTAAACAATTAGTTGATTCTGTAGTCACTGATTCTTTTAGATCTCTTTTTAAAATGTATTTGTTTTCAGCTTACCTGCTGTCAGTCCTCAGCCTTAATTTTCCTTTGGGTAACTTTGTGTTGTTCCACTTGCAGTATCTCCTATTCTCACTAGTACTGATAAGTAAGATCTGTATAACCTTAATTACTTCCCTTGAAACAGACTACAACCACCATAAGGAAGATAATTTCAATGAATTATTTATATGCAAACAGAATTTCATCACATCACATTTCCCTCTTCCCAGACTTCTGTATGAATGACTCCTGCAAAGCATCATTCCTCATGGGAGAACTCCTGCCCTACAAATGTTTTGACTTCAACACTGTAGTACACAGTCTAGTAAGCACTGCAATATCACCTGAAGACCAACTCATTTCCATAAATGGTCCTGAACTCTTCAGTTCACTTCCAAATTTGAAATAATTGAGTTCAAACTTTTTAACCCCCTGAGAAACCTCATCCTGTTTCTCAGACATCTGAGAAAGAGAGAAGTGAGAATTACAGGCTCATTTCTGTAAGTTCCTTCAGAGGCAGCACCAGCCACTACTGGAATGGAGTTTGCAATTCATTTTCTAATACAAACAAACAGTGCTATAATTCCCAGACACACATTATTAAGTCATTGCTAATTACATACAATAAATTAGTGATACAATCTTACTAATACATTAATAGAAAGAGACATACTGCAAATATGGGGCTGATGTGCAACTGACAGCATAAAGGAGAAGTACTCATTCTGTGTGTACCATGTAACAGGAATTTGATTTTCAAAGTCACTCTTGCTTTTGATGACAATGGGCAATTGTAAACAGAAGAGTTTGCTGGCAGATAATTCCAAAATAAGAAGGGGACACATTGTTAAACTAACAGTAGCATTTGCAGATGGTGTCTGCAGAGAAACAGCAGAAACATGCACACACAGTGGCTGTACTTGTACAAGTTGTCAGAAAAGAACATTTCCCCCTTTTTAATCTCATCAGCATGAAAGTGTCACTATTCTTCATTTCTAAACTATGAGCACCCTTTATATAGAAATAAATAATAGCTAGATCTGTAAACTCATCAAGGAAAAACTCAGAATAAAATAATCTCCCTTCTCACCTCTTAGCACCTTAAACCTTGAGTTGTCTGCTGGGCAATCCCGCATGGACTTTCATCTTTGCTGTCACTGTTTTACCATTAAAGTGTCTGTTGTAAAGCACTGGAGACTTCAGAGACTTAAGCCAATATAAAAATCTCTGCAGTATGAAGTAATTTGATGTCACTACTCTGGTTATTTCAGAATTGGCTGCAAATAAGAGCCTGAGGATGATTTAATGTGTCCTCGACCCATCACGGCCATGGTTAAACAAAGTAAACACATCAGTCTTTAACAGTTATTTATAACTAGAAGAAAAGCACAAAACAGCCACAATAAATGCAGTGATGGAAACAACTAAGAGCATCTGAAAATGTCTGTGTTCACATAGTGCTGTGTTCCATTGCTCAGGAAAATAAAATCCCAAAGACTATCCACAGGAGGAGTTATTAGAACTAAAATCACTGTTTCCAAATAAGATCCTAAGATACCACTGCTGAAGTGGAAGTTTAGGAATTCAGATCTGATAACACACCAGCAACTGGTCCTTCAAACAAAAGAACCTACCTTCAGAGCACACAGAAGACTCACTACAATGGAAATGCACAAATATGAGTAACTCATTAGTGATAATTTGGCCCTTGCAGTGCCAACTGTATCAAATGACCCAAGCTCCACAGCACTGATGCCATTCTCTTTCAAATCTGCTCAAACAGATGATATTTACCTTGCTGCAAGACCCAATTCTTTCAGCAGACACTGTTCCTTGACCCCTGTACCGGGGACTTTCTCTAGAGCCTGAACTGAGGACTTACTGTCAATGAGATGTCTAACCCCAGGACACAGATATTCAAGAAGGTCGCCTTCTGTCTTGCATCAATAAGCTGTTTGTTTGCCATGAGGCCAAACTAAAAGACCTGTTTACATAACTGTAAGGAGAAATTGATTCAGGAGAAGCCATCCTAACACAGTACTGGGGCCAGTTTGATAGACTGGATTGATGTCAAGGTTTTTCACACGGCTTTTGCTGATCTGTGTCTGCTGTGAGAGGAGGAAAAGAGCAGGATAAATGAAAATGGTGCATGCACACCTGCACCACGCTGGAAACTGCTTGAAAAAAACATGATAGAACCTTACAACAAAGGATGAGATGCCATTATAACCTACAGGACACAATTCTTGTCCTCTTGTTAGAATACAGAACTGGAAGTATAGAGGTTTGTGGTTGCTACACAATGCTGCAATTGCCCTCACAGACATATAAAGGATGCAAACAATAGTTTCTGGGTAAGGTAGTTTGCCAGGGATACTCTGGAAAGTGATCTCTGAGGAAGAATCACTTTGTCATAAGTAATTAGTCTCCCCATTTGTTCAAGAAAGATGTTAATGGTCCACATTTGACCAAACTGACAGCTGACATTCTCACCTTCTCACCTAGCAGGCAATTGGAGTAATTAAAAAATATATCCAGAGAGGGTCATCACCTAGTAAACCTGTTTCTTTGTTTCTTTGTGTTTAGTTTTGTTTTCTTTTTTACCACAAACCTCTGTTGAGTTGGAAAGCTCAAGCTGCCTACTGCTAATATCATGGAGTTCCATTTTTCTATTGACTGACATTGTCACCTTTAATTTTATAGATCACACAACTCTATTCTTATTCCTGTAGTCTCTGTGTACTATGCTCTAGTACTGGTTATGCTAGGAATTCTAGAACTCTTCTTTGCAGACCCAGTAGACAAAACTCTCTTCTGAGTGGTACTAAGGTATGGTTAGGACTGCCAAGTCCCATGATGAGAAAATTATGATGAGATGGGAGAAAAACTTATAATTCCAAAGCATGAAAAATCAGCTACCCGAAACAACTTTTCTACATTATACCTGTAGTTCTGTTGGAATTTTCTAGCTGTGAGAGGTATCTGGAAACCAGTACTGCTTCTTCTGGGTTAGGTTTAAGCTTGCTGCTCTCTACCTGAGGACAGAAGGTCCTATTTAGGATTAATGAAGCAGATTGTAACATTGGCAATCATGCCTATGGCAGCACAGCGTTTATTTAAAGTTTAACTTTCATCTCTTTTTGTTATCTGTGCTGGGCAGCCTCAAATCATAAATAGAACCTAGCAGTTTTCCACACTAAGCACATCTCTGCCCATAATGCCACCTTTGCTGATTCCTGTCTTGTCCCCTTCCTTTACTAAGGAATAGTTGGTGGGGGTGTGTGCAGAAGATGCTTGTTACTTTCCTCAGTGAGAGAGAAGGGATATCAGCATAGAACTGAGCTTTTGCTATACTTAATCACAATCCTCCTATCTCTTAAAAAGCAACTGGAGATCTTCTTCAATAAAGCTATCGACAGGGATTCAAACAGAAACACTGGATTTCAGCTCAGAAGCTTAATTGACTTTCAAAAAGAGATGAGCATCTACTCCACTCAGGCTTTTCTGATAACACCACCCTTGGCAGCTCAGGTTTATTTATGCAACATTTAACTTAAAGGTGGAGAGGGAAGAAAAGCATAAACAAGGAATATAGCAGCATCATTATCTTACTCTTGCCTTCATAGGAAAGCTTAAAAAAAATAAAGTTAGTTAACACCTTCTTCCTGTAGAATTATTTGAAATTTAAGAATCCTCAGAAGAAGCTGAGTTCTATGCACTGTTATCTCTCTATTGATTTTCTGTGGCATCACATTGAACTGCAGAAACTTGTGATTTAATTGCAATTACATTTCATATGAACTTCTAATAGCAGTCACATACCAACCTTTATAACTTTTCTCTCCCTTTTTTTTTTTTTTTAAGCTTATACTTTTATTTGATCTTTCTTCTCATAGCCTCATTTTGTCTGTCCTCCCTTTTTTTGTAGTTCAAGCTTACAAGGTCATGACAGCTACTCCCACGTTGAAGGAGACACTGAAGCCAGGTAGCACAGAGTGCAATTGATCCCTGGTGAGTAGGGGGATATTTCCATCTAAATGAGCAGACTGAGCTTTGTGGTTTCCATTAAGGTTAATGGGGGTTATATAGCTCAGTCCTGGTATATCATAACAAATGCTTACCCCTTGGCTAATCCATTCCAATCTTCCAGTTTTGACAGAGGAAAAAAATATTTTCAGGAAAAAAAAAAAAAAAGAAATGTTGCTTAGAAGCAAAATTTAGAGTTGTTCCATGTTTCTTCCCTAACTTTCAAAAGTGTTTAAAAAGCACATTTTGCCACTTTGCACTTCATCTGCAAAAGTGTTCCAGTTAGCAAGAGTTCTATGAGAGCCATTAAAAACCTGTCAGAGAAGTGCTGGCCGTGGCAAAAACATTTTTCAGAAGCTGCCAATTTCCCCACATACCTGTCAGTGCTAGCAGGCACAACAAGGGGTTCCTCAGTTTGAACGTGTCCACTCTTGTTATTAGTGTCATGATGACAACACCTGTAAGTGTCTGTGTCCAGCTAAGTGAGGCTCCATCAAAGAAACAAGGGTGAACAACACTGGGATTAGTGAAGAGAGGGATGGAGATGTTTTCTGCACTTACCTAAAGACAAACACCCTAGCCCTATCCTAAGGTGAGGCTTGTGAAGGCAGGTTATAGAGAATGCAGTAAGGTCTCACTGCTGAAAGGTATCAGATTAACTGCTGGAAAAATTGCACCCTTAGAGAGATGAGTTTCTTGGTCATGTTTTGTTTGCAAACTCCAGGCACAATGTGTATGAGTACTGAACAGCTCATGTCCTGCTACAGGTGTCGGTGGCTGTCAGAAGCTCTTAAGGCACACCGAATGAGTTTGTTTGGTTACTGCTAGCAGGAGCATCACGTGGAGTTCAGGTGAGCCAAGCAGCCAGCACAATCCTCACAGGCACACACGAATTCCCAGAAAAATCCTTCGACCTGTAGGAACTTCAGGACGCAGAGCTGTGGCTGCTGCTGCCAGACACGGAGAGCACTGTGAGCTCTGCTCTGCTTTTATGGAGAACAAATCTCTCCTGTGCCTCGCTGCACTGTGCCTTCCTCTATGTGCAGAGATACTGACAACGTTAAAAGGGTATTTGCTGTCATGCTTTAGAGGAAAATATAAACATTAATCCTGTGGCATTCTGTGAGTTACCAAGGTGATATCATTTGTGAGACATCTTACTGTGTTTCAGAGGCAGAGATTGGAAGAGAAATTCAGACTTCTGGATTGAATTAAGACAAATTATATTCAGTGAGAACAGTTACCATTAAGGAAACAGTTCAACGACTTCTTTTTCCTACATCCTTGGCACAAGAAATATTTTGAAGTAGAACACAGTAAACAACAGCCAATCCAGCTGGTCATATTTTGACCAACAGGAAAGTTGCTCACTACAAATCAAGATTCCTTTCACAGTAATTGCTGTAACAACATCTCAGCTGGCACCAAGCAGTTCAGTGTTCTGATTCTGATACCACAAGGCACTTAAATACCTGCTTCACTTGAAGCTCATGGCTTTAAGCCCATGGCATTAGCTGTAATGAGCATTCTTGTACTCTTAATCACATACTTGGATTCATTGCTAGAGCAGGCATGAAGAAATAACAGGCCATAACTTCGGTCTGTGTAAATTTGTGTCTTAACAAATGAATGGAGTTGCGTCCCTTTAGACCAGCTGATACCAGATCCCAGGAGTCCAAAAATGTCCCAGAGCCTGCCAGTCTCCAGTGCAGCTGTCAGGGCAGTGCTGTTGCTCTCAAATGACCAAACTCACTCTGCCTTTCCACCAAGAAGTTAGTGATCACATAGCTCTTGTTTGAGACACGGAGAAGGATAACCCCAGTGTCTCAGCCAACACACTTGTTCTCTCAGTAAAAATTCTATTATCAAGGTGTTGTGGTAGGCCAAAGCAGGCTAAAATAGGCTTATACATGTCCTGGCTTGCCCAGGCAGGTTTTTTCTGCTTCCCACTGCCCCCCCCCTCCCCTGCTATGGGGAGAAGGAACTGCAGGAAAGAGGACAAAGAATCTGGAGCCACTGAGTCAAAGGGCTCTGGCTTGCCCAGACATGTTCCCCTGCTCCCCCTCCTTCTGTGCTGGAGGAAGCAACCCCAGGAAAGGAAAACAAAAGCCCTGGCTTCAAGCTTGGCAAAGTGCCATCCTGATTGGCTAATCTATGTCCAAAGGGCCATTAGTCTCGGGCTGTATTGATAAAAAGGGACAAGCAGGTAGCACAACATGCTCTGCTGTTGTATTCATGTGTGCTGCTGCTGCCTCATTGCATCCTGAACTGTCTGGAACTCCACTACCAGGAACAGGCTCTAAATGCTTGCACATGATCAGCCTGCATAGCCAGTGTGACATTGTGCCTTGCATCCTGCCTGCCCCTCTGCAAGGCTTCTGCTGAATTAGGAACAGGAACCAATTCGGAGACTGTGCCAGACTCCCAGCTTCCTGAGAAAAGAGCCTGGGAAACCTCCAAAGTCTCTAACAGCAACTCCTC
>WBNM01046164.1:46812-88568 GCA_013399055.1 Ramphastos sulfuratus
TCCCTGCCTATGGCAGGGGGTTGGAACTAGATGATTCTTGAGGTCTCCTTCCAACCTTACCATTCTATGATTCTATGATTCTATGATTCTATTTCAAATAGAAAACAGATTAATTGCCTTTTAAATAGACTTTATTTACATTATTAAATCTCATCTTTCTTGTTGGCTAATTCACCAGTCTCTCCAACAGGACCAATACAGTCTTTTTACTAATAAGTGCAGAATTCGCTAACACATATATTATAAATTAATACTTTACTATGAGGAAAGTTGAAGAATAAACAACATGAACTAAAATGCCTGAGTAGCTCTACAAAGTTTCTGCCTCTAAGATTGGTTCTTTCTATCTATGTTCAGCACTTAGCATCCGGCTCTGTTGCTGCAGCCCATCTGAAATTACATCATAAGCTTCAGGGTAAGGATTGTGTTATGTTCTCTGCAAAGCGCCCACCAGCATTTAGATGCTTGACAAAAGTAATAATGAAATGTTGTTTGTTTTTTTTTTTTACTTTCATGTCTAAGCCTCTAAAACAGTCTGAAAGTCTTAGCAAAACACCATGGATGGCAGAGGCAACAGCCAGTCTGTTGTGACTCCAAATGTTTTGTCTGTATTATTCATGCTCTGCTGTTGCCGTTTCCTTATTGTTTATAGGTCTTTGTTATTTTTGACCATTATATCAGTATTTTTTCCCTAGTTAGCCCCTGAACCCAGTTCCCAGGAGAAAAAAATTGAAAAGTGCACACTCACTTATAGCTAACACCACTGCATCTAATGCACATATGGGTTCTATTGTATGAGTCACTACCCTAATGATAGCTGAGCATATTACTGCCTAGAAAATTAACTCACACACTGTGAATAATCACAGAAAAGAAATTTGTTTTGCTACAAGGTTGTTTTCCAGCTGTTTTAATGCAGACAATTTTTTCCTGAAACACAAACTGGAAGAAAAAAAAAAAAAAGAAGGAAAGAAAGAAAAAGTCTTTCAAAATCTGCATAATTTGGAAGTGCTTAATGTAAATTAGATAGATCAGGCTAATTTTATTTCAGTACTTTTTAATTGCATTTATAATTAGTAAAATACATTAATGTGCTACACAGAAGGTCAGGAGTTCTGGTGAAAGAATCTAATTAAAATGCTCTACTGCATTTATGTCGCACATGTGCTTAGTAACCTTGAGGCCTTCCTGCAGCAGCAAAGGAGGGGTTTCAACTTCTGTTGTTTGTAACTTTTGTCTTCAACAGAAAAGGCAGGACTGTGTCAGTAGTACATGTAATGTGCACAACGTGCTAATTATGATGGTTTGGTCCATTTCATATTGTACTTTCTCATGACAGACTAATAAATAAACCCTGGTTGGTTCCCTTTATAATGAGCACTCTTAGATGCCCACCTGCTGCCCAGACTTTCCTGCTTAGCAGCCCTGAATCAAATTGGGCAACATATAATTGACAGACAGAGAAAGATCTAATGATGGTGCCAGCTAGAAATGTGAGTACATGTTGTGTCAGGTATTTATCCTGACACCTGAATCCACCAGCAGCATGTATTAAAAATAAAGAAATAAATAAATAAAAATAGACAAATAGAGGAAAGCTTACAGCAATAATCAGCAAGCAATAATTAGTGATGCTAATTTTTCTACTTGGAACTCATATTGTGATTTTATTACATTTAAATTATACATGCTCAGGTGTTCAAACGCTCTCCTTTCATCACCCTCTTAGGTGGTAAAACATCATTAACATCCTTCTAGCCCCAGAATGATTTCTCAGTAAGATTAGAGCTCTCTGCCTCACCATGTTTTCTATGTACTTCTGCCATAGGGCTGAGCACAGGCTGAGGGAAACAGAAGTGGGAGGGCACACCTGAGTACTGCGCACTCACTGCTAGGCCACCTTTTGTCTCTCTGCTGCTAACATAACTTTGAAGTTTTGGAATAATCCCTGGAATTATGAATTCCTGAGATGTCAGCTCTGTCTGTAACAGAAGAAAAGTTGCATCAGCCTTCAATAGGAAATAAAAACAAGGGAAGAATGATTGCTCCTCCTCAGGATGAAACACTGAAGCTTCCAAAGATTTGTTGCTTTGTACCAGCTGTAAAGGTTGGTCAGTGTCTGTGATCACTATTTATGGGCTTGAACATCACAGGAAAGAAAACAAGCTCTGAGGTATACAAAATAAATAGGCTAAAACTTCAACAAGCATTCAGTCCTCTCTTTTATAAGCTCCCCCACTGGCTGTAAAGCAGACATCAGCTCCTTTGGAAATATCTCTAATAGTTTTGAAATAGAAACAAAATGGTTCAGTTCGCTTACTCTCTGCTTTTACCTACTGGGACTATAGGGACTGAAGTCTTTTCTGGAATTAGACTTGCAAACTTGCAGGGCTGTGAGCTTGCTGAGCCTGCTGGGATTGAATCATTAGATAAGCTGCCTGCCCATGGGACAGAGCTGGCTCAGATGACCAGCTAGTTGGACACAAACTTTTAAGAACTGGCAGCCATGAATGCAGAACACGTGAATTGGCAACAGTGAGTGAAGAGAACGTTGAATAAGAACTGTGTTTGCAGAGCAGCAAGAGAGGAAGATAAGAAACCTTGGAAGCTGTGAACCAAGGAATGAAGTGGCATTCACTTACCTAAGTTTTGCTTTGCCACTCTAATGCAACTCTAAATACTGTATTAGAGCTGGCAGATAAACACTGGTTTGTTTTGCAATGTCTGTCCTGAATTGCTAGTGGTACTGTCAACCGTATCGCTTCCTGTTGGTCTCCAGCATCTACCAGGGGACTAAACTCATTTGGATTTCACAAAGAAATGAAAGGATGTCAAAGCCAGATGGTCCAAACTCACAATAGTTCAGCTTCATGGCTTGCACTTTCAGGGACATGGAGAGCTTGGCACTAGAGCAAAGAAGGAAACATTCCCAGGAGACACACAGGAAGGCTGGGAGCAAAGCCTGCCACCCCAAAGCATGAAAGCCTTCTACTCCATTACCCTCACTCCAGGACCACTCTTTCCTTCACTGGAGAACTGTGGTGGTAGTTACATACAGTTGCTACCATCACTATCGTGATGCACAATGAATCTTAATCCTAATTCACCAGAGATTCTGGCATCTACTGAAAACAGTTAGCAACACAGAGGACCTAGCAGCTAGTAGACAGCAGAAAGTTGATGCTCATTCTCCCCAAGCCGAATATTTTTGTTTGCTGCCTGTATCACAAGACAGTTACTATGTGAACAGGATTGAAGGTGCTGCTAATTATCAATATACTAAATCCATTTGAATAATAGGAACAGAAAACATCTCAGCACTGTGCAACTTGCATATCTTTGGTCCTATCATCTAAAAGAGTAGAGGAATTCTATTTCTTTTAATGTGTGTTGATTTGGCCATGTGTAGCAAAAAGCACAAACTGTACTGAGAACACTGTTAATCCTTGTTTTTGTCCTTACAGTACAGAACAACAAATCACCAACACCATTTCTGAACCTATTTCTAGAGCACAGTGCATACATCCAGCCTACTGCTGTGAAAGACACAAATATCAGGCTTTCAAATATAGCTCATCTTGTTTTCCAGGATTCAGAATTACTGTACCTTACAAGTCAGTCCTGTACAGAATTCACTGTTGATCATGCTTACAATTCTGAGACAGAAAATAGTTTATAAAGAACCGAACTTGAATTATTTGATCTTTTTCAAAGCGCAGAACAGTACTCTTGGGTGAACTAATCCCAACAGCACATAGTTATTCCTAGAAAAGATTGCTAAGGTAGCTTTTCTGAAAGCGAACTCTAACCTCAAGCGAGTACCATAACCAGCCATATGCTCTGGTGCAAACTCACACAAAGAGAAAGAAAAAAGAAAAAGAAAAAGCAGCAGGTGGGGCAATTTTCATTAGATTTTTTAAATATCAACATGAAGCAGACAGAGGATAACATCAAGCTCGAATTGTGCTAAACCCCATGAACAATGTGCTCAAATTATGCAAGGATCTGTTTTCATGGAAATCTAACTCTGAAAGACTGACACATTTAGGGAAAAACACAAATAGCTTCTCAACTCTGAACTAAGACGATCGCTTTCCAAAAAAGCTACATAAATAAGGGAATAAATGAAGTTCAGTCTCACAGCAAGAGCAGGCAAATTCACAGATTGCATCGGGTTGGAAAGGACCCTCAAAAGTCACCTTGTCCAACCCCCCTGCAGTGAGCAGATTTACAGAACAGAGAAGGAAGCAAAAATCCTGGATTAGGCAAACATCACCCTCCAAACCTTGACTTCACAGGCTGCAATAAACACAGAAGGATTAGTATGACAAATATCATCTGACACATGTGTAATATTAGTCTTTCTTTTCTAATGATTCAGAGTCCTATTCCTAGCACTATTGTCTGCCTTTGAATCTAGATATCAATTTCTCATTACACACACAGGCACCAGGTCAATGTTACAGCTAATGAATATCTGCTGGTCCAAACGCTTATTGTATTTTAGCCTAATTCTAGTAAAATTTAAATGGTCTATTAATTTCCTTAATAAATTTAGATATGGCTCCCAACTGCAATCTGTCTTTGATTAGCTACCAAAGGTCTATGAAGATGCTGCCAAGCTGACGGCTCAGAATATTTCAAGCAAATAATCTACATTAAAAAACAAACAAACAAACAAAATCTATTCATTTCTCTTTAACACACGCTCTAACGATGGTGGAGGTCCTCAGGTTCAGTCTGTCCAGGCCTTCTCAGCCTTGATTCATCTGTTAAAAATAAATTATTTGACTGCTGTTGCACAGTCTGAAATACACACATCATTTCAGGACCAAGACTACAGTTCAGTAGTTCATCTGGGCATATGAATAATTTGAAAGATTTTTTTCATCTTCAGATCCAGTAAGGCTTAACAGTTTGCTCCAACCAAATCTGTTCAGCCCTCATCTGTTCAGCAGCTGCCTGCCATGCAGAGCAGGGCACGGTACCTGCTGGTACTACTGCTGACTTAAGATTCCACAGTAGTTAACATCCCTCCATACTCAAAAACAAAGAGGTACATTTGAAAACCAACTTCCCTGACTTGTTTTGGATGTGTACCTCAAGGGAAATTTTATTTCTGGGAAAGCTACTTCAAGACCGACTACAGGAAAAGGCAATGCAGTGATGCAGACATAGTCAAGAGAAGTTATCCACATAGATGAATTTTTCTCATGATTTAGAAAGCATAAGACTGGAGTAACAACTATGTCCATGCACAAGGATTGCAAATACACATTGGTGTGCCATATCTCAGCAGAAATAACAAGGAAAAAAAAAATCATCACCATAATCTAGAATCATTAGGGGCAGGATTTCTTCCTCATGAGATCGTAACGAGTTTAGTGTGTTTAGTAAATGAAACCACAGAATGACTCTGTGTGCTGAGAAGATGTGCTTGAAAAACACCCAAGAAAAGTTCAGACCAGAGAGTGGGAAAAGCTATTTGAACTAAGTAACATTGTGTGAAACCAAATAAGCAGCATAAGAATAAGTTCAACATTCAATAAGGAGTTTCTAACCAAAAAGGAAAGGAACCTTTGACACAGCCTTCCAAAAGCAGCAGTTTTGTAACTTTTTTAATATACAGCTTTTACCTGAGATTGCAAGGCTAGGCTCTTCTTTATCCTCTCATTTCAGATCTGTTTCTAAAGATGATAAAACACAAATCCAAGAGAATAGGATCCAGGGAGGTAAGTTTACTAGCTGTAGAAAGTCATGCTATCTTTTTGGTCCCAAATGTGCATCTAATGGGAGAAAAGCCCAGTGGTACCTGTGTAGAGACCACTGCAAAATCTTTATCTTTGCCACCACATGACCAGAGTCAGAAAAACATTTTCCTGTGCTATATTGCAACACTGAAATGTCCCATAAGTATTAACACAAATTATTCAAATGTGATCTGTATTGAGAAACTCATCACTGAGAAAAAACCTGCACTAAAATGGAAACTATGATCTAATCTCAGATCCAAACTGTTCCAGAAGTGGATGTTTAAGCCAGACAATATCCAGCTTTCCTCAGCACAGTAGTACAAAAGTTCACAGAAAAATAAATGTTCTCAACCTTAATTATCTCTGAACTGCTTTTTGTTTCTTGGTTTTGGAGGGTTTTTTTTTTCATTCTAATTACAGTTGGCAACTCTGAATCTCCTGCTGGTAGCTGTAATCAGAACTGAAAACTGATTAAATGATGTAATCTATACCACTGGACAGCGTTATTAGATCCCAGCACAAAAGACAATAAACCAACACAATTTAATATACAAACAATACTGCAGCCCTCTTTACAGTAAACAGTTCAGAACATTCAAACCAGCTTCAACACTTCACCAATCAGGCATGGTTATAACATCACACCACATGTCAGTCATCTCTGGTATCTCTCAGTTGTTCCCATGACACAGGAGTGATGAACTCACTGGTGTATGGTAGGAGTTGGATCCAGCCCTGCAAAGCATCAAGCTGCCTCGGCCCCAGAAAGCCCCAAATGTATCAACATTATAGATTCCTGAGTGCCATCTACTGGCACTTCAACTGTTAAATACACCTCACAGAAAATTTTAAGACCCCATCGAAAAATTTGACATACATATATTCATTTTCACTTCACTTCATCCCATACAAAGTTTAGACAAATCTTAATATATACTTTTTTTGGTCCCATTATGGTGTATTCATTGGAAAAGCAATGTTATGACATTATCTCTTCAGGCATACATCTCAATGTCAAAATTAACTGAAGCAACTTACTTAGTCTTAGCTCAAGACTGAAATGTGTCTGGCTAAACTGATGTGCTGCCTTATGGAAGCAAATCCTACGCCCGTTCTCTTGCATAAACAACTGCTCTCCACTGGGTGTATCTACACCATGATGTGTCATGACAACCTTTTCAGAAGACAGTTTAACATTTTCTCTAAAGCACAGTCAAGAAATTGGCGACTCGGATGGATATAGAAACAATAGAAGATAGAAGCCATGTGGACAAGTATTTAGGCACACAGTATCACAGTATCACCAAGGTTGGAAGAGACCTCAGAGATCATCAAGTCCAACCCATCACCACAGACCTCAAGACTAGACCATGGCACCAAGTGCCACGTCCAAACCCGCCTTGAACACCTCCAGGGACAGTGACTCCACCACAGATAATAACACAGGATCTAGAAATAACGAGCAATAATAGAACATTAATTGAACTGAAGAGAAGGTTCCTGCTGTCAATATACTGCTTGTGGTCAATATACNATTAAAGAATTGGTAGAGGATCTCAGGCACTCTGAGGAGCAAAGGAGCTCAAAACAGCCATCAGATCTTTCAGGACAAACCCCTTCAAGCACAACAGTCTGTCCTGGTATTCAGAGAAAGGAAGAAATGTAGCACGACACTGACTTGGCTAAGTAGGGAAGTCATAACAGATCTCCAAAAAATAGAATATACAGCAGGGGTGAAAGCA
The DNA here is from genome assembly GCA_013399055.1 of Ramphastos sulfuratus. Lineage (NCBI taxonomy): Eukaryota > Metazoa > Chordata > Aves > Piciformes > Ramphastidae > Ramphastos > Ramphastos sulfuratus. The sequence goes on from WBNM01046164.1 coordinate 54,308, forward strand.
AAGGCAAGATACAAGGGAGGAAGATGTATACTTCCATTGCTCAAGCATGCAGAGAAGGTGACAGGAAAGCCAAAGCCAGGAACAGTTGTGGATTTACAAAGATAAATCACATCTGACCACGCCGACTGCCTTCTGAGCTAAAACGACTAGGAATTTGGACTAGGGACTTCCCACAGTTCCTTCCATCTTGAATAATTCTCTGACACTATGACATTAGTTTTTTAGAAATCACACTGTAGGTAGAAAAAAAAAAAACCAAAACCCAAAACCCCCAACAACAAGAACCAACAAACACACACAACCCCCCCAAAAAAATCTTAACACCTTCCCCCAAAAAATCCTAAACAACCCGCAAATATCTCCACTGTTTTAAAGTGGAGACAAAGAAGATTTTTTTCAAAGCCCACCCTCCCCAAAAAAAAGGGCAAATCCAAATAATTTTCTGAGTGGCAGTACCTCTCCTGGTGAATACAAAGCAGACTCTCCTGCCAAGCACTTCTCACAATTATGCCAAGTTATTATTCAGCCCACCAGAATGATGCAAATGTTTTATTTGGTGGAAGTCTTTCTTATGCAAGCTGCTGCAAACTCAGCAGCCTTTCCCACAATTTCTTACATCAGTATGGCAGATGAGCAGATGGGTGAGAGAGAAAACAAAATCCTTCACAAGACAAATCAGGTGACTTAGAAGATACTCAGTGGTTTCTCCTCCACCCAAGCACACCATTGGAAGGGAGGCTTTTCAGTAACACTGTTTGTTAAAAACAAGATTTTAGAACTTTGTTGATTTCTTCAAAATTATCTCAATCATGAGGAAAGTTTGGAATCTTTCTCCTCCATTGTTCTGTACAGAGTACATCACTGAACTAGGTAAAAATGATCCCGCACTTGAATTTCAGGAGCTGTACTTCTACTTGAACTTCACAATTACCATTCCCATTGATGTTAATTAAGAACTATAAATAAATGGTAATTTCAGTGGATTGAAAGAAATCAACTGCAAAGGACAGCTGAAGCATATTTCTAAAGAAGTGTTTTTGACTCAGGAGTATACAAATTCTCAAGAATTTTAGGTCACTTTTGTCTGGAATTGATTATCATCTCCCCAGTCTCAGTCACGATACTAATATCTCACCATCTACTAAGTACAATGAGAAATAACTCTCAAAAATACAGAATTTAATCTATGTGGATTTTGAGGACATTCAAAATTCCACAACCATACAGTTTGCAATGTAATCTCACAACCTCTTAATAACCAATAAAATCAATAAATAAACAGGTGGAAACCGTAAGGAAAAGAACGTTTTGTGGTGCGCCTTGGAAAACAGAGAAGCTACAAACAGTGGCTGCTGGAATGTGTGTAAGATCCATCAGACAGGACTTATTTCATTCAAAATACACAGGAATAGGAATTGAGTGATGATGTTTCATATTTAGGAATAGGAATTGAGTGATGATGTTTCATATTTTGTAAGATATCATCTTAGACTAATAGAACAGCTTAGCTTGGAAGGGGCTTCAGAGATCATCTGCTTCAATCTCCCTGCCATGTGCAGGGACACCTCTCAACTAGACCTAGCTGCTCAAAGTCTCATCCAGTCTGGCCTTGAACACCCCCAGGGAGGAGGCATCCACAACCTCCCTGGTAGCCTGTTTCAGAGTCTCACCACCCTTGTACTGAAGAACTTCTCCTAAGCTCCAGTCTAAACCCACTGTCCCTCAGCTTCAAACCATTCCCTCTTGTCCTATTGCTAGACGACCTTAGGAAAAGTCTTTCTCCTGCCTTTGGGTATTGGAAGGCAGATCTAAGATCCCCCCAGCATCTTCTCTTCTGTAGGCTGAACATCCCCAGCTCCCTCAGCCTGTCCTCACAGCAGAGGTACTCCAGCTCTTGGATCATCTTTGTGGCCCTCCTCTGGACCCATTCCAACAGCTCTGTGTCCTTCTCATGCTGAGGACACCAGAACTATGTTGGAGGTGGGGGTCTCATGAGAGCAGAATAAAGGGGGCAGAAACAGCTCTCTTGACCTGCTGGCCACACTCCTCTTGATGCAGACATATTTTCATTAGAAGACTTGAACTTAGAAAGCTTCACAAAGCCTCTTAATTCTTCACAGTAAAAAGAAAAAAAACCCCAAAACCCACCAAACAACAACAAAACAACCCTAAACCTAAAACATGGAACTGAGGAGATGAATGCAAACCACAAGGGCTGCTTGAAAGCTTTTCAGAGGAAATTTTTCTCAAATCTGGATTACTGACAGAGCAAACATTTTTCAAGGATGTCCTTGCTTTCAGTGGAACATTTGGTGTTTTGTTATTAATGCTTAAAAACTAAATGCCCCAAACCTGGGATATTTCAGGATCACAATATTCAAAATGCCTTGAACGCTGCAGCATGAAAATTCCTGCTTTGCTTCCGTACCTTTTCCTCCAAAGGAAGACAAGCAACCAAGACCTCCTCACCAGCAAATCTCCACAAGCTTACAACACACGAGCACCTGCAGACTTTCATCCCTGGATTTCCACTTGTTGAAGACAACAGAACTACTCTGAAAGTACAGGGTTTGTTTTCTTTACCGTATTTACATTTGGAAGGCTGAGGATTAGGGTGGTTTATTGTGCTAGTTGTTAGGAGCTGATATTTAACACATAGCTTTTAAAAATGCTTTTTAAACAGAATATTTTAGAGCCCAGCAGATTTTTTAACCCTATAGTCTCATAACACAAGCATGTTCTGTATCAAAGCATCTCCAAAGTTCAGTAATCTGGAAAGAATTTGGTGCTAGTTACTCATTATCAGCAGCACTGCCTACTTGCTCAGAGACCTTTTAGAGTTGCTTTTGATTATTTTTTCCTTTGGTTTGGTATCAGGATACTTATAAGCATAATTAATTCATACTTTGGACTCTCAGGATTATGAAGTATTATAGGATGGCAGAGCTAAGACAAAATGCTCTAATTCACCAGCTGTCATGTATTTAATTAGAGATTTTGATGAATCTTTCCTACTTAGATGAGCCTTCACACTTTGTGTTCTATTAAAAAGAAAAGGAAAGACAGAAGGAAAAAAAAAGAAAAAAGAAAGAAAGGAAAAAAGACTTCTTTTGTACAAGGACTCTGGTACTCTGATAAAGTTTTTGTTAGCATGGCAGACTTGTCTATCACATTAATGTTAGAACTGAAATCCAATAACTTGTCAGTTGCCAACACTGACACTTTTTGAGAAGCAAAAGTGTGAGTGCAAGCTCAAAGAAATGGGGCTTGTGTTATGCACAGAGACAGGAAAGCATGGGCAGAGCTCCCTTCAAAAGGCAGGCAAGCTCCATGCATTCCCACCTTGTGTTGTGTGTCATCCAGATGATCAAATGTTAATCCAACAAACTTCTTCCCCCCAAAAGATCTAACCTGGCTTTAAGATGTCAAGATTAGTTTAGATATTTTATATTCTACATGAAGGATTATCATAGAATCATAGAATAGTAAGGTTAGAAGGAGACCTCAAGGATCATCTAGTTCCAACCCCCTGCCATAGGCAGGGACACCTCCCACTAGCACAGCTCACTCAAGGCCTCGTCCAACCTGGCCTTGAACACCTCCAGGGAGGGAGCAGCCACAACCTCCCTGGGCAACCTGTGCCAGTGCCTCACCACCCTTACTGCAAACAACTTCCTCCTAACATCCAGTTTCAATCTTCCCTCTGCCAGTTTAAACCCATTGCCCCTTGTCCTGTCATTGCAAGACCTTGTAAATAGTCCCTCCCCAGCCTTCCTGTAGGCCCCCTTCAGATACTGGAAGGCTACTCTAAGGTCTCCTGGAAGCCTTCTCTTCTCCAGGCTGCAGAGCCCCAACTCTCTCAGTCTGTCCTAATAGGGGAGCTGCTCCAGCCCTCTGAGAATCTTTGTGGCCCTCCTTTGGACCTACTCCAACACTTCCATGTCCTTCCTGATTATTCAGCAAGAATTAAAGCTAGAAATATATTGAACTGAATTGGAGAGTCAAAGAAAGTCCAATCCTTGTGTGCATCATATGAACTGCAGCACATAGAATACAGTATCAAAGGTGAGATTATAAAACTGATTCTTAGTTCTGCAGTTGGGACATATCCTTTAAACACTTTTCCATTAAAATCTCTCTTCCTATCATAGCATAGAATGCACAGACTACTTTGTGCTATTTTCAGTACCAGTGTCTATGTTAATAAAGTAGTCTCTGATGCTGGAATGCAGTTAGCACTACATAAGTATTTTAAATTTTAGGGTTTTTAAAACAAAACAGGTTATACAGTATCTAAAACATACAATAAATGGTTGCAGGGTTAAAAAATATATCCTGCTACATTCTTCAATTTTCTTTCTCTCCACAGATACTGACAAACTGATGCAATGATTTGCCTTTGTAAAAAAAATTCCATTTTATTCAGGTTTGGCAAGCTTGACTCGTCCAGGAAAATACAAGTAAAGCCCTTGGAATCCATTTCAGCTGGGTGGCCTAATGACTAATCAGAAACACTGAGCAGGGTGAGGGAGAATTTTTACAGAGGAGAAAGAAGATAGTGACAGTTTTTACAGGGAAACTCAACTATTGTGCTCATTATAGTTCCCTTCTATTAAATAGCTCTAGCAGTGTGAGGTGGTCCATGATGTACTACATATTTTTATCTTAGGTTGAGCTAGGAATTATTTGGTATTAATTATTAATTAATTAGCATTATCCATCTCTGTTCCCATTAAAGTCAGTGTGTGATTCAATATTTAAAAGGAGTAAAAGAATTCAGACCTGGAGTACTTCCTCGTTAAGGGTCTGTGATGGGAAAAACAAACAACAAAAGGGGATGAGAATTGTTCTTCAGTGCATCCCTCTGCAGTAAAAGGATAATGATTGTGGAGCTCCCAGCACTAACAGGTACTGTTTTGCTGGTTGCTGGTAAAATAAGATGTCATGTGGGGCCATGTAGAAGGAGCATTAAGGAGATCTTAAATTTATGATCATTACAAAACAAACTCCCTGGAAAAAAATTATTTGCCAATTACCAAAGCTGTGTAAATAAGACTGGCAGAATGCTACAGCCTGTGCAGAAATTAGATTTCCAGTTCTGTGCCCAATTTGATGTTTCAGTTTTGGACATTCTGTCACCCCAGACTGGAACACCATACTTACTGCCCTCCTAACACAGGGCTCAGTATCACAGAAAGGCCTGAATACTCCCTGCAAAGAACTGCAGATGACAGCTTTGCAGTTGTAACAGCCATGCAGATGAAGCACTGGACTTTCTGGTACCTTGGTGCCTTTGGTACCCAGCCAAGAAGGAATCCCACGAAACATACATTTGAGAAGATTTGCTCACTGAGCAATCCAAACTCACCTGCTACAGAGAATGGGTGCTTAGTCAGAGAGACAGGCAGCCTGCAGCCCTTCATATGGAATGTAGAGTTGAAAGACCTCAAGGATGCTTCCAATACATGAAGGGGGCCTACGAGAAAGCTGGGAAGGGACTACTTACAAAGGATTGTAGCACTAGGACAAGGGCAATGGTTCTAAACTAAACAAGAGGTGATTTAGATTGGACATTAGGAAGAACTTATTTACTATTAGGGTGGTGGAACACTGGAACAGATTGCACAGGAAAGCGGTGGAAGCCCCACTCTGGAGACATTTGAGGTCAGGCTTGATGGGCCCCTGAGCAACCTGATCTAGTTGGGGATGACTCTGTTTACTGCAGGGAGGGTGGACAAGATGACCTTTAAAGGTCCTTTCCATCCCAGTGCATTCTGTGGTCCTAAAAACTTAATTTCAATTGACTGATGCAGTAGAAGGATGGCACTGGACAGAGCAAGGGAGAAGATAAAAAAGCAATCTATTTGAACATCTGGTTGCTCTCAAATATTTCAGTGAAAACACCTTCTAAGCTCTTGTATCAGACTAACAGCACTGCTAATCACCATTGCATCTTCTGGCTGATGTCCTCCAAGAGAGCAGAACTTGGAGTAAGTTACTCAGAGTAACACAATGCCAGGCTGGAAGGGACCCCAGGGGTCCTCTGATCCAACCTTTGTAGGTGTTTTCAATTCTATTTGTTATGTTGTAAAAGTTACTACAGAAATCCAAATCACAGCAGGAGTATTTTCTGGTGAGAGAGCTCCTCAAAAAGCTGCATCTTTCTGTTCCAGAAAAAACATTTCATTTCTTTGTCTGTTCTTACTGTACCTGAAAAGGCATCAAACTAAAAGCAAAGAAATAACTGGAAGCTGAAAATGGTCCTTTAACCCATGATATAGATCTGTAAAGGAACATTTACCTAGTATGTAAGGCATTTTCACTTGCTATTTAAAAGTTTTCTGTTGACTGAAAATAACAAAGAACTATATATGCATGAGAAGGCATGGACAGATGTCAGCTGAGACAGAAAAACCTACCCATGTCACTGAGTATTACAGACTGTTCCATTTCTGGCATTAACATATGAATTCATCAGCTTGATGAAAACTTAAATTGCCCTTTTTTTTTCCATGGATCCAACAAATGATTCAATCAATGACAAGATGGAGCCCAACTACCTGAATTTCCAGGTTCAGTGAGAGAAACATGTCCAGGATTAGGCTTCAGAAAGATTTACCACAGAAAGGAAAACATTACTAAACAATACTCCATAGTGTGTCCCAGAGACAGCTGATATTCCTGTACCATTCAATAGTCTGACTATTACTGCTACACTTTTTTCTGCAATAACACCACATGAAACATTCTTTCACAGATCACTCTAACACATCTTAGATTTAAATACTCTCCTAAAAGATTTAGTCTCAAAACATTATTCACTTACCTCTCTCTTCATCACCTAACGCTCTCCTTTTCCACAATGTGCAAACAGCAGTGATGGAACAGAAGTGTTTATCACAGAATCATAGAATGGCCTAGGCTGGATCATCTACTTCAACCTCCCTGCCATGGGCAGGGACACCTCTCAGCTAGACTCGGCTGCAAAATGCCTCATCCAACCTGGCCCTGAACACCCCCAGGGAGGAGGCAGCCACAACCTCCCTGGGCAGCCTACTCCAGAGTCTCACCATGCTTGTACTGAAGAATTTCTTTCTAAGCTCCAGTCTAACCCTGCTCTCTCTCAGTTTCAAACCATTCTGTCTTGCCCTCCTGTCGCTAAGTACCCAGCAGAGATGTTCCAGACATTGAGTCGTATTTGTGGTCCTCCTCTAGACCCACTCCAACAGCTCTGTGTCCTGCTTATGCTGGGGACTGGATGCAGTATTGGAGGTAGGAGTCTCACAAGAGCAGAGCAAAGAGGCAGAATCACCTCTCTTGACCTGCTGGCCACACTCCTTTTGGCCTTTAAAATTAACTAATGTGTAATTTGCTTCTATGTTGGTGATTTGCACCACCAAAGCAGATCTCTTGGAAATTCTTCTACCAATCTGACATTAAAAATGCTGTCAGCCAGTGTATTTGAAGATTAATCTCATTGCCAACCCTTTGGACCTTGAGGTCTCTTCCAACCTTACCATTCTATGATTCTATGGAAGGAGACGGTGGCCTCCAGTTAATTCTCACATAGCAGGCAGTGCTATCAGAAACTATGAAGAAATAATTTCTTTACTTTTAATGACCCTTTCCATAGGATACTTGAAATGCATATTTTGATAGAATTGTGCTTATTAAATGAAAACCAGTACAACAGTTTGGAGTTCTGTCATTATTTACGTGAGCTGTGGTCACTTCTTGAAGTACAGAAGCTCTGCAGTAGTGTCCACAGTGTCTCCACAGGACAAACAGAACCCAGTTAAGCATTTTCTTCAGTAGGGTTATGACCCTGTAAGAAGCTGAGGGACAGAAATGCTACTGAACTATTTTTCTGATGGTACATTATAGCAAAAAGGACTATTGTGCGCATACACATCCCCTGTTTCTTTATTAATAGATATGCTGGAAGTTTGAAGAACAAGAAATGATCCTTGGTAGAGCTAGAAAGTTCATTCTATATTTTCATCGTAGGCCAAGGGAATATATCCTACAAGATATCTGTGCTTGAACAAGGATGCTACTGGGAAACACTGCAGTTTGCTCAAGAGGCATCTGCTGTCCTGTTTTGGTGACTAAACATGGGGGGAAAAAATGCCTATTTTAATTCTTTAGCATTTTACTGAGTAACACTTTTAATTGCTTAACATTTTTCTCCACACTGTATTAAAGAAACCCTTATGGAGGGATTTTTTTTTTTTTGCTTTTCTACTCCCAAAATAATAACATTCTATAAGAAGAGTTGTCTGTCTCTTAATGTGTTTATAGAATAACAGATGATTGGAGGCTCCAGGGGAAAAAAAAAATAAATAAAAAGAGGACTGATTCTTTGAAGAAACAGATGAGATGGGTTCTGTGTCTGATCACAAAAAGATCTTGAAAATTCAAGTAATGGATTTTGTGGTTTGCAAAATTCTGACTCTGTGAACAATAATTAGTTTATGTATAAATCATATTCAGAAATATTTATGATGCAACTCCCATTCAAAATAAAACAGACAAATGTCTTTAACCTAATGAAATTGCATAGTAAATTATTTCCAAGAACATTCCAATGTCAAGGTAACTCACTTAATTATCCATTATCATAGAAATGTAGACACAATGTTAATTAAAATGAAGGGGCAAAACCATTTCCATTTATTATGAAGATCCATTGGCCTCTTGAACAGCCATTAGCCTTGCTGTCAGGGTTAGGTGGAGGACAAAATTTGCCCTGGTAGGTAGACCATTGCAAGCTGATTTCAATCGCTTAGGAGCTGCAATGTCATAATGAGAGGCAATTGAAAAACTATCTGCAAGCCATTTGTATTGACAGCACACAGGAAGCTTTTGTACCACGACAGTTCTTTCTGCAGTGTGCTCTGCAGCTGCAGTGCACAGTCACCTCAAACAACGGAAAGAATTATCCCTGCTTGCAGCTGAGAATACAAATATACCTGCACATTGGTGGCAGCTCCAAGTGACAGTCTGCAAACATCATCTTCCAGCAATATACTTGTCTTCGCTAGAACTTTGTCAGATTAATTATCCTGCTTGCACATAGGGATATTTGTTTTAGGAGTGGATTATGGTTGTATGCTGTAGCAAATTCTACCTTCAGGGCTGAATGAACAGTGCAGATGAAGGAGAGTGAAAGGCCTGCCTACATTAGAATGCACACTGTACTATTCTGGTTGAAGTCAGTCTCTTGCATAAAGTAGCTGCAGGAATAAAATGGAAATGTTGGGAAGGTTTAGTATTACCTGGGTCTGCACACTCAAGCCCAGCTCCACAAAAGATGTTTTCTGCCTTTGTCTAACAGTGCCGTTACGAACCAGCAACCTTCCATTGCAAATTAGCTGCAGAGCCCCAGAACACAAAGTGCTGCTGTCCCCACGAGAACAACCCTACACACGTGTGTCAAGGAATTGCCAAAGCAAGAAGACAACGTTCCTACTTTGATCCTGCTGGCATGTTGTGATGGTTTGGGAGTTACCCCACACACACACTTTGTACAATGACCCAGACTAGAACTCAGCCAGCTGGAAGTTAAGGACTGAAGCTCTATTTACAGCTCAGCACAATGTACAAGCAGAGATATACACTATAGACAGAAATATTTGCAGAAATAGACAAGGTAATACAGAAACACAACTCCCCTCCCAGAAATCAGAGACCCCAGGAGGGGCTCCCAACCACCCTTCCACCTTCTCCCCACCCCTACACCTTACCCCAAGGTTTGGCTCACACACAAGGTGAGTTTGGAGGATCGGCCAGGGGGGATTAGAGGAAAAGTGGTTAGTGAGGTTACTCAGCAGAGAGGAGAAAGCCAAAAGCTGCTAACGGCCCGAGATGACAAGCCCAAGTGGCTTATCTATGTTTTGAGTACTTATCCATCTCAGCAAGCCTATGAGTGAAGCAGACATCACCATTGTTTACTTTTCACAGCCTATAATATAATTTTCTCTATTAAAATATTCCAACTAGCTCAAACCAGTACACATGTTCGTGAAGTTTAGTTTTCCAAATATACTTATGTCTGAACAAATTGGTGAAATAACCTCACAAAGCATGTCTGTTTGAGACCCAAAAGCCTGTCTTTTTTTGGTGTGTTTTTATAAAACTGCAAATCACAGAATTACAGTATCACAGTATCACCAAGGTTGGAAGAGNACACAACCTGTGGGGGTTTAAGTGAAAGATTAGCTGAAGTGGTTTGAATGGTTGGGGCAACAGCACTCCTCAGTCTTTTTGTTTACATGCTTTTCATACAGGTGCAACTAACATGACTTAGGGGATTTAAGTAAAAGATTTGCTGAAGTGGTTTGAATGGTTGCAGCAAAAGCACTCCTCGGTCTAGTGCAAAATGGATGCATTCCAAAGAATTAAATTTAGCAATTTTTGGTTGCTGCCACATTTAGTTTCTTACTATTTTATTCCTGAATGTCATTTTCTAGAGCAGAATCAAATTCAGATTTCTGCTGTTATTTTTCTGATTTCTGGTTTCCAGGGCATGCTTTGCACAGGGAATACTGATATGTTAACAGGTGGAATGCTTGCCAGTGCCCCCACTTCTATACTGGTGTAGCTTACTGGAATTCAAAAGTTCTCAGGTATCAATGTTTCATTTTGATTTTTTACTGTAATAACATTTGCAGAATGCCCATGAATACCATGGGTAGGTGCTCTAGATTGTGTTATTCCAACCTAAACATCATACCTAAAAGTGTTTAGAGATACACAGATCTAAAATTGTGTTCATAAAGGGTCCTTCCATATTTTCACTATCACATTTTATTATCAGACTTGCTAAAATCCTGCTCACCTGTCGAAGAGCAATGCTGTTCTTCACTGGGGATTGTCATGGTAAAGTGGCTCATGAAATTTAAAACATATATTACTTCCTTCAGTCCTTTGAATGGTGAATTATAATTGCTTTAATAATTCAGGATGACATAAAACTGAATCCAAGGTAATAATCAGCTTGCACATTACCTACCACATATTGCACTTTAAAGGTAACCAGGGTCAGATTAATTCACCAAATCTTTTTCATTTTTGGTTTTGGTTGTTTTTTGTTTGGCTTTTTTTTTGTGTTCCTGACAAAAAAAGGCACAGTCACTGACAACAGAAAGTTTCACTGAACTGTACTAATGTTTCCAAATGGTGTGAATCATCTTTTTCCATATCCCTAACAAACCAGAGACACTCCAAGACATTCAGTATATCACTGCAATTTTCTAAATGCTAACCCTCTTAATTTTTCATCCTAATTACTTACAAAAAGAGTGTTTTAAAAACCCAATACAATTAGTTTCCAGCTTACCCCAGAATAAGCTTATGCTTGGTCTGTTTAGGTTTTTTTCACTCCCCTCATTTTGTAGTTAAATTGATTTAATTCAGAATTCTGCTAAAATAAGGGAAAAGATGGGGGTGGTTCTGTAGCACAGCACTAACCATACTGTTAGAACAACAAACCTGCACATGAAATAGCCTTGTAAGAATTGGGATGCTACTGTGCTGTGAAATATCATTTGGGAATGGACAGAAATGACAAGATCATGGCTAATGCTAACATTTCTCACAGTTTCAATATGCAAGCACACACACAGATTTAGCATGGAAAGTGCAGGAGAACATATCAGTGCACCTGGGAAAACAGCTGGAATGATAAAAAAGGAATTAAGGCTAAGCAGATTCTTCTCAAATCCCCTCATACCTGTTCAGGACCTTCTTTAAGCTGACAACATGACTGGCTTTTTCAGGAGGGAGACATCCTGCCCTCTCTTCTTTCCAGTGAGGCCTCAGGAGGTTAAGCAAGTTATGGTCCTGAGTGCTAGTGGCTGCTTTCCTGTGAAGGCACTGACTTGTGCAGCACCTCGAGGGCTTCCTCACCAGAGAGTCTAGCTAGACTTTGCCCCTAGGTCACAGCAAGGCAACCTCTCCACGTGTGCTCAGAAAACTCCAGGGTTTGGGAAGCATGGGGAAGCAGTCCTTTTCCCCAGCCCTGCATGAGATGGGAGCAGCACTTTATCTCTAATCATCAAGCTAATCACATCTGAAGGATTCTTACACTACTGTGTTTAGATCCTCACTTTGCAGAGTTTCTGTTTCCATGGTTACCTACACAGGCCACATTTCAAAACTGCCACCGTAAAACAATGATAAAAATGAGCCAACTTAGTGCAATCCAAGTCACTGCACATCTAATGATCTGTCCTCTCCTTTCGCTTCCCCCAGCTCCCTGCACTTTACAAAGCACTCAGTTCACTTGCCATGCACAACCACTCAAGGCAGGCAAACACCTCTTTTATTGAAAATGCCCCATTATTGGACAAATTTCTTGTCTTCCCCCCAAGTAACTTCACAACTCCTGTACACAACCCAACAATAAGGTACAATGGTTACTATAGTAACATTATTCTACAAATAAAGAACACAGTATTGCTTCTGAATCTTTGCAACAAATAGAACACAATAAAAATGAGCACACTCTAGATTAATGGCATTATTTATTTAGAAGGCTTCTCAGATTGTTATTTATATTTAAATCCACCAGCTAGTTTTGGTGCAGCATTCTGTCTTCTCCACGTAAACAGGGCTGCATTGAATAAACAAGATATTCTAGTTGCATTAGTATAATGATCTCGTTTGTCAGAAGGTCATGACTGACAGTGTTAAATTGATGGAGAAATATGTTGCATACCTTTAGGGCATCAATAGGCTTCCAGTAACCCCACCTGGGACTAACAGCCAGGGGCCCAAGAACTCCCATTAAGCTCAGGCCCCCTGCCTCCTGCCTGAGCTGGCTTGCAGGTAGGCTGACAACGAGTTGCCAAATGCCTTGTTACACTTCTGGTTTCATATGACTCTTAGCTGGAACTAAGCACCCCCAGGGAAGTTCTGCTCAATAGCAGAACTTTGTTTCTCTGGCACAGACACTTGGAACTTGGTTTAATACAAACCAAACCAAAACAAAGAAATGGGTTGATTCTAGGATTCTATGATTGTAGGGTGATGCTTGCCTGGGGAATCAGATCTCTTGAACAAGATCACCACAGCTGGTCCTTACCACGAAAGAAGTCAGCACTGCAAGCATGCTGCAGTCACATCTCCATGTGGACCAGACAAGACCACAAAGCATTTTTCTGTTGCGTTCTTATATGCTGCTGGGTCCATGGTCCTATGTGACCACTCCAGCAAACACAGGATACATTTTGAACTGCTGACAAAGCATCCCAGCTTTCTGGATTGTGAGCAGAAGACTCTCCTATGTCACAAAACCTGCATCTGCAGGATGGGTTTCTATTGACTGGTTAATAAATACCAACGTTTTGGAACTGGCATGCTGGGGTCACCTCTGCAGCAGGAACTAGCCTCTGGGACTCGGGGCTTCTCCACCCAGAGAGTTCAGCAACACACTGAAGCAGTCTGAAATTGAGACCATCTAACATTCCCACCAGAAGCAGTTAGCAATTTGGTTACTGGAAAGCTCTAGGGTGCTCAGTCAATCTTAAGTCAGTAAAACCTCTCAGATTTTTCCATGTCCTCACCCAGGGATGACTAAACTGGAGAGTTCCTGGACCACACAAGAAATCAAGGACTAAAGAGCACCAAGTGTGGACACAGGCACAGGCCTGACCTCCAGCCACACTTACGACCGTCACTGTAGGACCAGCCTGAATTTTGTATTTGACTCAGTGCAACTGTCAGGGCTCTTGCCACACCTCCTGCACTAATAAAGTAAAATTTAAACAGAACTGGCAGGCTGGGAATAAAAAATATACCATTATTGCTGCGTTTAACTGGAGTTTAGTTCAGATGAATATTTACTGATTAAGGACCTCAAAGTAATGAAGGATGTTATATTAGAAATCACCTTACACCCTGCTAAGGAATTCACCATAGAAGAATCATCAGTTATTATGCAACCAAATTATTCTCAGCATACTAATGGTGCAAGAGCTACAAGATGGCCATTATTATGTTACGCTTTGTTGCATTTTATCTGAATTTGTCTAGCTAGTTTTTATTGCTCATAATTCTGTACAAGAATGGGAGTTTCACCCTAAGGCAAACTCCAGGCTTGTGAAAAAGAGTTACTGTCAGTTTTTCCACATGAGAGAGCACATTGACAGATGGACATCTAAGATAGATACATAAAGATATATCCTAAAGCTGAGAAGAGGGAAAGTAGCCTCTGAAAACCAAAAAGAACACAAACCAAGCTACCAAAAGAAACCCAAAAAAAGGCATATGTGAATTGTTCAGCAAGTTAAGCAATAGTATCAGCTTTCATGTCCAATTCCAGAAGTCCTTGAAGAAGGTAAGTCACCAAGCTACCTCCAGGATAAGTGCAGGCTAACTTTGACCTTGCTGCAGATCAGACATTACTGCTGTGTTGTGTGAGGAGTTTTAGATACACCTTTCACTAATGACTAGCTCTTACTTTATATGCAAGTGCTCTGGGCTTACCTTCAAAATCAACAAAGCTCACACTCCATTGTAGCTTGTGCTATTAAGAGTGGAAATAGACCTGAAAATAGAATCATAGAATGGTAAGGTTGGAAGGAGACCTCAAGGATCATCTAGTCCCAACCCCCTGCCATAGGCAGGGACACCTCCCACTAGCACAGGTTACAAAAGGTCTCATCCAACCTGGCCTTGAACACCTCCAGGGAGGGAGCAGCCACAACCTCCCTGGGCAACCTCTTCCAGTGCCTCACCAACCTCACTGTAAAGCAATTCCTCCTAACATCCAGTCTAAATCTCCCCTCTGCCAGTTCAAACCCATTGCCCCTTGTCTTGTCTTTGGAAGATCTTATAAATAGTCCCTCCCCAGTCTTCCTCTAGGCCCCCTTCAGATACTGGAAGGCTACTCTAAGGTCTCCTGGAAGCCTTCTCTTCTCCAGGCTGCAGAGCCCCAACTCTCTCAACCTGTCCTCATAGGAGAGCTGCTCCAGCCCTCTGATCAACCAGAGTTCTTGCCACAAAGAAGTCTGCAAGTGTTGGGTGCTGCAAACAGTGCCAGCACAAAAAGCACTTTGTCATTTCCCCTCTAACTCTTGCACAGCACCACACAGCACACAGGACAAGGCTACACCTCCCCTCGTTATGCCTGTTCAAAAGCTCTGTGAAATGAGCTCAGATAATGCAATTATCAAACCCAGGACTATTCAAAGAATCATTTGGGTTTTGGTAAATACAATATTCCAGCCTGTCAGCAGACATGCAGCCTCTGTGGTAAGCATTTTGGTGCAGCTGTAGAGTTTTATTCTTGATTATTGTGAATAATGTTTTATCCTTTTCAGCATTATTTTCACACTGACAAGCAGAGAAACTCCCACAAACTACTGAATGAGCCTAAATAATTTTTGGAGTTGAAAATTTTCCTCTAATTGTCTACTAAATGTATGGCAAAGCATAAAATTTCTCTGCTGTTTAATTGGGATGTTCTTCAATGGCACATAACATTGTTTTCCTCTAGACCACAAATAGTAGAAATCTTCTGTTTGTTGGGCAAAAATCTAATTTCCAGCGTAACTGCCGACAGCAATAATGTTTTTTTTTTCAGTATGTAGAACAGCTAAAAACAATTATGATTTATTTCTTATTAGCTGTGATAACAAGCAGTTTGGTATTAATGAAATGTGAGAAGAGAAATGTGTAATTGCAATTAGTATGTAGAAAGCCATTTCTACTTGTTTATATAAACATGATTCCCAGCTCCCCTTTTCAGCTAATCCTTAAATCCAACCTTAAATGATTTTTTTTAAAACATTTTTTGAAGCTCCTCTGAGTCTGTGCTGTAGAAATCTTCATTTGAATGCCATCTAAGCTCCAGTAACTGCTCCCCAAACAGCACTGCATTTTCCATGAAGACCTCTTCAGTTAAAACAATTCCACTGAGATGTAGCATTATGCTTCCAGAAGCATTCAGTCAGCAGAAAGAAGAAGCTACTGAAGTCTCTACCCAGCAGAAAGCAACCTTGACAAAACCTATTCTGGCCATCTCTGGGGACTCTTGGTTTATTGACAGCTGCAGGGTTTTTTCCCTTTCCCTAAGCACTTCTCATCCCACAGGGTCCAAGAGCCATGGCAAGGCACTGCTCCAAGGACACTGGGAACTGCTTAGCAATCCATCCTACAGCATGGTCAGAGCAAAGGACAAGAACTGAGCGATCCCCAACTTTTCAGGAAAGAAGGGGCATTGAAAAGAGGATTGAGGGATAAGGAAGATAATCTACTGCTCAAATGGCAAGTGTAGGTAGATCTGGTTTAATATTTGTTGAGTGAAGTTTCTGATCTTAGTGTCAGATGTTGAACTCCAGCTGCTGGCATAAAGCTCCAGAGCACCAGGGATCATTCCAGGGAATGCTTATCACAAGCAGAGCTATGGTAAAGGCAAAT
Source organism: Ramphastos sulfuratus (assembly GCA_013399055.1). NCBI lineage: Eukaryota > Metazoa > Chordata > Aves > Piciformes > Ramphastidae > Ramphastos > Ramphastos sulfuratus. Next base: position 70,733 of record WBNM01046164.1, read on the forward strand.
CGAATGTCACCCAAAACACACATTTCAAACATTTGCTTCTCCTCCTTTCATTAAAGCCAAAGCTACAGTTTCTCCAACTTTGAAGTGTTTCCAAAGCCTTTTAGACTCAAAAGCACCAGGCTACTTTCTGCCAAATCAGCCTCATTTTCACAGAAATGGTCAAAGCCTTTATGCAAAATAATCACTGAATAAATACTTTTCTCTTCCAAACTTTCCCATTAGGAGGAGTGATAAATTCACAAAGAGGCATGAAGAACATTTCTGAGACATGGATTTTCTCTCTTGAATGAATTGAACAGTTTATAACTCAAGCAAGGTGATGACACTAATAAATTATAAAGGCCTCTGCTCAAGAGAGGGATTAATCTTACATATCATAAATACTGATTAGATATTCGATATGCAATAAAATGATAGGTTTATTCATTCTAATACTGTGAATTATGTTCAAACTGATTTAAAGTCACCTGGTATAAAGTTAGGAGGATGTGATGAGAAAATGTTTCTCAACAAGGTACACATGACAGCTACAGCAGAACACAGGAGATGCCATTGACAAGGATGCCAGGAGGGGCAATGCCACTCTGGGGTGTATTAAAAGGGCTGTGATTAGTAGGTCCAGAGAGGTTCTCCTGCCCCTCTACTCTGGCTTGGTGAGATGGCATCTGGAGTACTGTGTTCAGTTCTGGGCCACTCAGGTCAAGAGGGACAGAACTGCTGAAGAGAGTCCAGCACAGAGCCACAAAGATGATGAAGGGAATGGAACATTCTCTTACGAGGAGAGCCTGAGGGAGCTGGGGCACTTGAGCTTAGAGAAGAGGAGACTGAGAGATGACATCAGCAATGTTTATAAATATGCAAAGGGTGAGTGCCAGGAAGATGAAGCCAGGCTCTGCTGTGTGATGCCTGATGCCAGGACAAGGGGCAATGGGTGGAAGCTGAGGCATAGGAAGTTTCATTTAAACTTGAGGAGGAATTTTTTCCCTGTTAGGGTGACAGAGCACTGGAACAGGCTGCCCAGGAGGGTTGTGGAGTCTCCCTCTCTGGAGATATTCAAAACCCACCTGGACCTGTTCCTGTGTGATCTACTCTAGGTGATCCTGCTCTAGCAGGGGGGGTTGAACTGGATGAGTTTTTGAGGTCCCTTCCAGCCCCTGACATTCTGTGCTTCTGTGCTTCTGTGACAAATCTACAGTGTCCCTTACCTACTGTCCATGAAAAATGCATCAGTTTATTTGCCACTTGCCACAGCTGAAAAGGTCATGTCCATTGGCTCAGTAACACATGCAAGATGGCACCATTAATATCATAGAAGGCAATGAAAATACTATTGCACAAGCTTCATCTTCTGTACAACAAACACTGCCTGAGATCAGTTAGAATTACCCTCTCAAAAGTGCCCAAGCTTGCCTTTATATGATATCCAGACTTGATTTTAACATGCATAAAAATCTACTCTTTGATTGTTTGTTTTTTTTAACGCACAAATAACTCCTCTTTGTTCACCTTCCCATCAGCAGCCTTTGGGAAACCATTTTTTTTTTTTTTTTTTTTTTTGTTCTGGAAGACTGGAAAAACTCCATTAGCAAAGTTTGGCTCCTGATGTAGCTGTGATCCTGTAACCTCCTACTGGTTAACCTCATCTGATTTTGCTCCCGGAATCTCTCACTACAATTGAAAGTGATGGGTAATTTCAGTTGCATGGAAGTAATTACATGAGTTAGTGAGAACCACAGTGCTAGCAAGCCACTGGGTATGGAAAATCCTGTGGCATCACTAATGACCACAAGTCTCTAAAGACCTTGACTCGAAAGAGAGCTTTGAATAGGAGCAGCACCTCTGTGAACTGTGCTGGGACACAGATATATTACTCACTAATTTCATGACAAAAAAAAAAAAAAAAAAATCTTCTTTCCTGAAATGCAGCTTTACTTTTGACTTTGCCAGAAATGCTTGACTGATCTTCCTTTCTCTTTAGTTTATGAAGCTTTCAGTTGGGTAGCTGGGTTCACAATAAAAAAAGCCAACACACTTGAACTCTATGGTGACAAATGCAATACCAGAATTCCTGACACTGAAATATTAAAGTAATTTTATAGTACATTTGTCATTTTGTAGCATGGTTTATCACCACACTGCAATCTCTGTTTTCAGAGCAGCACATCTCATAAGCTATAGCAGGAAACAAAGATGCTCGAAACCGCTTTTGATTCTGTTAGTGAAAATTTTACTTCTTTAATCTTCTTGCCTTTTCCTTTATTCTGTGTGACTCTCTCACCTTCCTCTCACCAGCTATCAAATTTCTCCACAGGTATATAGAAATACTGCCATTGGTAAATATAATGAAAGATGATTGCTAACTCAGGCTGATTACTGGCACTACACAGGAAATTCTGCAACTCATTCAGTTTGTCTGAGACATTACCAGTGCAGCTCTTACAACACAAACAGAAGCTAATGACACTTGCAGAGTCCTCACATGTTATGTACAAATCAATTATATGTCTTGTCTACATATAAAAATATATTTTGCATTTGGTTATGAGTGCCAAAGTAGGAACAGACTGAAAATAAGACCATTTTGAGAATTTCCTGATAACAAGTCCCTGGATAACTCCTGATAACTACTGTCATCTCCACAGGGTTGTTACTCTGTCATGCTGAGTCACTCTCTGTGTTTATGCTGGGTTCAATAGAATCTTCAAACATAGAACAGCTCAAGACAGAAGGAAAGCAGTTCCAGGATGAACTGGAACACAAAGTTCCAGACATAGATTCATTGATTGGTTTGGAAGAGACCTTCATGATCACCCAGTTCCAACCCCCCCACCATGGACAGGACATTCATTGATTGGTTTGGAAGAGACCTTCATGATCACCCAGTTCCAACCCCCCCACCATGGACAGGGACATTCATTGATTGGTTTGGAAGAGACCTTCATGATCACCCAGTTCCAACCTCCCCACTATGGACAGGGACATTCATTGATTGGTTTGGAAGAGACCTTCATGATCACCCAGTTCCAACCCTTGGTTTGGAAGAGACCTTCATGATCACCCAGTTCCAACCTCCCCACTATGAACAGGGACATTCATTGATTGGTTTGGAAGAGACCTTCATGATCATCCAGTTCCAACCCCCCCACCATGGATAGGGACATCTTCTACTAGCCCAGGTTGCTCAAGGCCTCATCCAATCTGGCCTTGAACACCTCCAGGGAGGGGACATCCACAACCTTCCTGGGCAACCTGTTCCAGTGTCTCACCACCCTCACTGTAAAGAATTTCTTACAGTCCTTTCCCTTTCTGCATAGCCATGAAGGGTGGCTGTGATGGTTCTCACTTCCACCTTCTCTTGAAGGGTCAGGGATTTCCAAGCAGCCATCTCTTCTGCAGTTTCTTTGCAGTCTTTCCCACACTGCTAACTCTCTACTACTCCCCCCTCATGTCAAAACAAATTATCTACGTGGAGTCTAGAGTAACATAAGGTAAAGGTTAATGGCAACTTTGGCCACGATCAAAGATATTTTGAACTGTCACAGTATAGTTTCATTAATGAATGCAGATTTAAAAAAAAACCCACATGAGCAACACAAATCAGCTTGCTACTCACAGGCACATCACACTCAAGTCCATGCTGGAAGCTACTCAGCAGTCCAGATTTTCTATGAATAAAGACACTATTATGAGAGAGAGATTCCTGCTGCATTCGGCAGTGGGAGGGAGGAGGGAATCCACATTTGTTTCAGTGGTGATTTTATGCTCTTTTCTTTCAGAGCTAAAGGAAGCTTTAGTACCCTGAGAAATTATGGCAAAAGTTTTGGGGAAATATCACACAGCAACACACACACAGTATCACCAAGGTTGGAAGAGACCTCAAAGATCATCAAGTCCAACCCATCACCACAGACCTCAAGACTAGACCATGGCACCAAGTGCCACGTCCAAACCTGCCTTGAACACCTCCAGGGATGGTGACTCCACCACCTCCCTGGGCAGCCCATTCCAGTGGGGAATGACTCTCTCAGTGAAGAACTTTCTCCTCACCTCCAACCTAAACTTCCCCTGGCACAGCTTGAGACTGTGACCTCTTGTTCTGGTGCTGGTTGCCTGAGAGAAGAAAGCAACCTCCTGCTGGCCACAACCACCCTTCAGGTAGTTGTAGACAGCAAGAAGGTCTGCCCTGAGCCTCCTCTTCACCAGGCTAAACAATCCCAGCTCCCTCAGCCTCTCCTCATAGGGCTTGTGCTCGAGGCCTCTCACCAGCCTCGTTGCCCTTCTCTGGACACCTTCAAGTACCTCAATGTCCTTCTTAAATTGAGGGGCCCAGAACTGGACACAGTACTCAAGGTGTGGCCTAAGCAGTGCAGAGTACAGGGGGAGAATGACCTCCCTGCTCCTGCTGGCCACACTATTCCTGATGCAGGCCAGGATGCCATTGGCCTTCTTGGCCACCTGGGCACACTGCTGGCTCATGTTTAGGCAGGTGTCAATCAGCACCCCCAGATCCCTAATTATTCCACAGCTGAAGTCTTTGCAAAGAATTCTGGGTGAGAGGCATCTTCAGAGAGATGGGGATTACATCAGCAGCTTTTCCACCTTAGAAAGTATGCAATAAACTACCCTATGGATATGTCCTGTTCTTATTCTGGTTAGAGAACGACAAAAAAAAAGCCCCTAACTTGGCTTGTGCTCACTGCCTGCAATGAAGCAGTGCAAAAGACTCAGAGATAAGGTTGCCAGCTTAGAAAGGAGAGGCAACCTAAGACAACAAACTGGGTTATGTGTGTGTATTCCCTCTTCAGAGAGTCTACGCAGAGAATTTTCCTAAATGCCCATTTCTGTGCAACTGGAGAGCAGTTCACAGAGAAACTAGATTGGATCCTCCACTTGTAAGAAGTAGTTTGGGTGAATTCTAATAACAAATAGACACATTGGGTAAAAAAAAAAAAAAAAAATAGTGTGCCTTTATAACAAGAGCTATTTTGGCACTGCACTCAAATAGCTTTTCTGGGTAAGGACTGCAAGATGGGCTCTTTTTTATACAGCTACTACATGAGAAAACATCACATGAGAAATGGCAGCTACTACATGCTGCCATTTACAAATAGCTGTTGAATCCAGAGCAAATAAATGAAAACCAAATGATCTTTAAATAATCTTAAACAGTCAGGATTTAGAATCGACATTTTTTCACTTCTCTAGTTAAATTCCCACCCTATGAAGTGTAATAATAAGACATTTGTCAATGTAGAAGCCGAAACTCATCGGCTGTGCCCATCCTTGTAATCTCTGCTGCAAGGTTCATGCCACTACAGGAAGTTTAGCAAGCAGTGCATCAGCAATGCATAGTCCAGCCCTGCCCCTGCCCAGCTGCCTCAACTTATAGAATCATAGAATGGTAAGGTTGGAAGGGACCTCAAGGATCATCTAGTTCCAACCCCCTGCCATAGGCAGGGACACCTCCCACTAGCACAGCTCACTCAAGGCGTTGTCCAACCTGGCCTTGAANGTACTTGTACTGAGACTGCTGAGAAAGAGCTCTAAGAGTGTCTGGAGAGAGGTAAGGAAGGTAAAAATTGCAGAGAGAGATGGAACTGTTGAGACAGAACCAGAGAATCAAGAGGAAAAATATCAGCATAGAGGAGTATGAAAACCAGCGAGGGTATACCAATGAGGGTAAGACCAATGAAGTGTTGGAGCAGGTCCAGAGGAGGGCCACGAAGATGATCAGAGGGCTGGAGCAGCTCTCCTATGAGGACAGGCTGAGAGAGTTGGGGCTCTTCAGCCTGGAGAAGAGAAGGCTTTGAAGAGACCTTATAGTAGCCTTCCAGTATCTGAAGGGGGCCTACAGGAAGGCTGGGGAGGGACTATTTATAAGGTCTTGCAATGACAGGACAAGGGGCAATGGGTTTAAACTGGCAGAGGGAAGATTTAGACTGGATGTTAGGAGGAAGTTCTTTCCAGTGAGGGTGGTGAGGCACTGGAACAGGTTGCCCAGGGAGGTTGTGGCTGCTCCCTCCCTGGAGGTGTTCAAGGCCAGGTTGGATGAGGCCTTGAGTAAGCTGTACTAGTGGGAGGTGTCCCTGCCTATGGCAGGGGGTTGGAACTAGATGATCCTTGAGGTCCCTTCCAACCTTCCCATTCTATGATTCTATGATTCTATAAAAAAAAAGGGGAAATACATGAAATATATGTGTCCCCCAGGGGTTGATGCTGGGTCCAGTCCTGTTCAATATCTTCACTGATGATCTGGATGGGGGGATTGAGTCCACCATCAGTAAGTTTCCAGACAGCACCAAGTTGGGAGCAAGTGTTGATCTGTTAGAGGGTAGGATGGCTCTGCAGAGGGACCTGGACAGGCTGGATAGATGGGCACAGTCCAGTGCCATGAGTTTTACCAAGTCCAGGTGTTGGGTTCTGCACTTTAGCCTCAACAACCCCATACAGTGCTAGAGGCTGGGGATAGAGTGGCTGGAGAGCAGCCAGAAAGAGAGGGACCTGGGGGGATAGGTTGACAGCTGAACATGAGCCAGCAGTGTGCCCAGGTGGCCAAGAAGGCCAATGGCATCCTGGCCTGTGTCAGGAACAGTGTGGCCAGCAGGACCAGGGAAGTCCTTCTGCTCCTGTACTCAGCACTGATTAGGCCACACCTTGAGTGCTGTGTCCAGTTCTGGGCCCCTCAATTTGAGAAAGATGTTGTGGTGCTTGAATGTGTCCAGAAAAGGGCAACAAGGCTGGTGAGGGGGCTGGAGCACAGCCCTGTGAGGAGAGGCTGAGGGAACAGGGGGTGTTCAGCTTGGATTAGTTAATTAGAAGGTATTAGGTTGGACCCAGTGATCTAGAGGGTCTTTTCCAACCTGGTGAATTCTGTGATTCTGTGAAGGCCAAGGCCAGTCAGCTCATTTATGGTAGTTAGTAGCAGCTGAGTAGTGAGCTGTCAACACCATCAGTTTTGAGTGACCTTGTGGCAGAGAGCAGTCAGCAGCAGTGGCTGCCTGGCCTGGAGAGTCATGGAGCTCAGCCTCCTGAATGATGCTTTTTGGGCAAAGGCCCTTTGAGTCCCTTAGGAAGAATGAATATTTTTTACCTGAATAGCTTATTATACACTGTCTATATTTCATGTAAATAATTGCTTTTTATCTTCATTTTGCATACTGTGGTTTGTTATGAAATTGTTCAAAGCAGCCTGAGCAAATGGAACCCAGAAGTGGGGCATAACACAGTTTGTCTCACCCACATTATTGAATTTATTGTAAGTAGATAAAAGACATTTATTTCTTTGCCTACATCCTAAATTTTCTAAAAGTTTCTACTCCAAGTTTCACTTTCAGTATAAAATATGTCCTTGTGGAAGCTGTTACAAATGTCAACACTTTAAGGAGCATGAATTTATGGTGGCATTGAATTTTAATAGCACTATAAATGTCTATAGTAATGGTGATATATCTATCGCAATAAATTGCTACGGAGAAATATAAAAATAAATGTAAAATAAAAGATTGTGTATAAAATATGTTTTTACACACTCTTTAATGATTAAAAATCATAGAAAACTAGAGGTTATAAATCACTGAAAGACACTGTTCTATTTTACTTGCTGTTTTACTTATATACCACCCGGACAGGATTCTTTGATCAAGAATTATACCAAATTTCATGAGGACAAAACAAGTGATTTTTTTTTTGTTGTTGTCAACTTGGAAAACTCTAATTGACATTAAGGATCATGGCAATACTGATATTAATGATCCTTGTTACTGAAGCCATGCCTGCTATGAAAGGGAAATTTATGGAATTCTAGCATCCACGGTTGCTAATGCTTCCTGCCCCCTCCCTTCCCTCACACAGCACCTCATTATTCACCACAGCTCAGCTCATTTTGGTTGGGGAGAACTGACATAGGACAAAGATATTTTCACATTATTGTAAAAGGACAGCTTAAAAACAAGGAATTCATGGACATGTAGAAGAATAGACAGCATTTTCTTGCTGTAGGTCAAAAGTAGTGCTTGATATAATGAATGATGAGTCTACACTTCCATTAATTTGCTGCCTTAAAAAAAAACTTACTTTATGTCCTTGATTTACTTTCTTAAAACAGGGACATTTGCAAATTATGGGACTGTTCCTTGACAGTCACTGATGTTGACATCAATAAAACCTACCCATCCAGGATATCAACAGAAAAGAAAGCAAAGAAACAAAACCAAGCTGGAGCCTGGTCAAGCAAACAGCAGCAATCCCAGCACATACTCCAGCATGGTAGTGGGGTAGGTAGAGGGAAATCAGTAGCTTTCTGTTTGGTTTGTATGCAGTACAGTCACTTTAAATGTCAGAATCAGCTTTTCTCTAAATTGCAGTAGTGAGTGTCCTGAACGTTCACCAGAGCCCTGAGACAGGAAAACTGACCTGGAAGGCTGCTATTGGGCTCTCAGAAAACTTCCAGCAGGAGAAATTGCAAACCTGATCCCTGCCTTTGCCTTCATTGTGCTTAAGAGAAAATTAGGGACTAACGAGATTGAACTGACCATGACTTGATTACCAGAGACACTTCTGTTTAATGTACAGAAGCAAGACCTAAGTGTATAATGGATGGAAGTAGTCTAAGCTGTTGCCAGCTAAACAAATAGCTGCAATGGAAACTCTAGGACCTGGCAAGGCACTGTCAGCTGTTGCCAGGTGCAGGGCTTCAAAGATCTTGGTAAAGAGTTTTCCTGCTGTGAAGAAATCCCAGCCAGGAGGTTGAAGTGGTAGGAGTTTTGCAGCATGGACTGTGCTTACCTCAGCGTCATAAGAGCACCTATGAATGTGGATACTGAAATAGTTGCCAGATAAAAGCACTGGAAAAGTGTGTATGAAAGTCTCCCAAGAGCAGATGAACTTGAGACTAGTAATCCTGTTGGATCTGCAAGAGCTGATAGATTGAGTGCCTGCCAGGTCTGCACACACTAGAAGCAACAATAGGTTGTGCTACTTGGACCATGTCCATGAGGACATGGCTGATATATGCATGCAAAGACTACTTCCATGCACCTGATGGAAGAAAGGAAAGGGACTTTATGAAATATCTACTTGTAAGCCACCAGTACAGCATTAGTATTGCATGCCAGTGCTAACCAAGCCTTCCACGTGATGGAGATTACTTGAAACATTTCTAAGCCTGAAGCATCATTTTTATTCTCCAGCATCTTTCTCATGGGAATTACACAGGTAATTTGGAAGGATCCCTGGAACTGAATGGATGATAGTACCTGTGATAAATGACGTGATGGTTTGGGAGTTCTTATTCTTAAACATCTCAACAAGCCTATGAGTGAAGTAGACAACACCATTGTTTCCTTTTCACAGCCTATAGTATAATTTCCTCCATTAAAATATTCCAATTAGCCTCAAACCAGCACAGTACCTTAATGCATGAAATATTCAGGAGTGATTGAACTTTAATCAACAAAATTAGGACAACCATTCCAGCTGTTTTTAAAAATTCTGCTTTGGTTGTTTCTAGTCTTAAAACCAGTAATCACTGAGACTAAGACCTGCAAACAACTTGACAGGGGGACAGTCTCACAATGAAGATCATAGTTGACCTAAGACAGGTAAAAGTAGCAGTTATGAATGGATGAAGCTAATGAAACAAGAGGTAAAACCAAACAAACGAACATAGGAACGGGCAAGCTTAAACTTTGTAACAAATACTCTTTAGTAAAAGCAATTTGTGGACTTACTGAAAAAAGTCTGCAGATAGTGAGTTTGAATGACTGTTATTTACACTCCTGATTCTCATGTCAGCACCTGGTACCGCATGCTTTCTGCAACCTGATTGCAGCAGGAGGAGGATGGTGCAGGTACAGCGCTACATACTCATTTCCCATGTCACTCATAATCTCTTTGCCTCTTGCAGCGCTTCTTATTTATTTTCCACCCCTTGCAGGAAAAGGAAGGCAATCATATCACTTCTTCAAGACCCTCCTGTAACCAGGAAATTTGCATTTGGTAAACTTTTTAAATTACAGATCTCCTTGTCTTGCACATTATAATTGGTACTCAGGGCAGAGCAAGGATATTAGCATTACAGACTTCCTCTGGGGAAACGGCTGTGTGGAAAACCTGAAAGGAAGATCCACCATTTGTTTACTTCTTTGGGTTTCACTGCTTGGTTCTCAGCAGACTGGTGTGACCTCCATGCTTCCAGCAGACACCTCTGAACTCAGCAGGGGAATTATTCTTTACATAAGAATGCAGCTTGCAGTGTCATTCACCTGCAGTATGGTACGAACATTTGGCCACACTATTTCTGTTGTGGTTTGCTTTTTTTCCTTGTTGTTAGGTTGGTTTGTTGCTTTTTTTATCTTTTCTCTCCTGTACTGAATTCTTATCCTTGGCTATCGTTTAAATATTTCATTTGGTTTCCACTGCTTGGAGTTCTGTTTATGTGGTTACTTAAAGGATGCTCCCAAAAACTGTTTATAATTTCATAATATAATCATAAAGAGATTTTAAGTAGAAATAGTTTTACCTCCTCTGTGCAGGAGGATTTAATAAAATAAAATTCAGTCTCTAACTAGAATGTTATGAAAAGTGTTGCTGTAACACTCTTTTAGCTGCTGCAATGAAGTGCTCACCAGAAGATTCAATACAAGTTCTAAATAAGGGACTGATCACATATTTGGCTTTGTTTCAGAGTCTTCACCCAGCTTCCAGTTTCTCTCTTAATTTCGAGAGTATTCTGCAAGTGTCTGCATTTGGCAGGTTTTACTCCTCCTGCCACACCGACCTGTGTGCTTCACAACGGAAAAGGCTCAAGTCACCATGTTGTCATTAAAACAGGAAATCAGTAGATTTGTAAAGGCAGTTCTGTGCTGTTAACCATATGAAAGCTTGGCAGGAATCCCTGGGGAACAAAGAATCTTGGTCGGTACAAACAGGCAGGTGTCAATTTAGGCAGACCAATTTCTGAAAACAACTGTTTGTGCAAACTCAGGGAAGGACACTTCTGCTGCATTAAATCTAAAAAGACAAAGTATTCACAGTTTCCACTTAGTTAAATCCACAAATGACATCAACTGGTAAACTTTCAGGAAACTCTGAGACTACCACAGGTGTGTACCAGTTTTGTCTACATCAGGTTCTTCTGTGAGACAGTTTTTCAATTGCCTCAGGCATAAGCACTTACTGTGGCAGCACAAACCAAAGCTTTGAGCTGCTCACACTGTTATGGTAAGCTCCCCTACAAAGGGTACACAAATAGGATTTCAGTTCTCACTTTGGGAAACATCTTCAGGTAAGGTGTGAAGAGAAGCTCTGTTACTCTGATTAGTAAAAGACAATGTCTTCCTCAGTGGTTCTGCTACAGACTCCAAGTTGCTGATAGCTAAAGTGACCCACTTGCTAGCAGTTACCGTTTCTCTGGTACCCACATAGGAGTTTTTCAGCTGCTTGCCCTAAGATCTGCATTTATAGAACACCATCTGGTACTTCTCAGTGATCAAGATTTGCTCTTACCAACATACTACAAGGCCCTGTTTCCCTAAATATAGAACTGTTAAAATTATCCACAGTGTTATTCATTCATTGCACTGCACTAAATAGTGCTTCCACTGATTTGTGATTTCTTGTTATTGTTTTCTTAAAATGTACCCACAGCATCAAATGATGCCATTTCAAGAGGGTGTGTGATGATGGCTATACATAGATACTCTTGGACTGCTGCTTTCAGCAGTGTCTGAAATATAAATTCCTAAGCAGCAGAAATAGAAATCCCTAAGCAGCACTTTGAGAATCCAGATTTTGGGAGGACACATGACCAAAGCACATGGCCACAATGAGAGCTGTTTGCATTTTTGTCACAAATCTGAACCCCCTCTTGGTCAGAAGCCACAGAGACATCAAAAGATCCCAATAAGGCTAACCTACAGTAGTCTTTTCCAGAAAGCACATACAGCTGGATGAAGCATCTTGGGTTCAGAGCTCTCAGATCTGTACCTTCACCCAGGAAAGAACTAGGGAACAAAAGTATATGCAAGACTGTTTCCTAAACTAATGTAATGGGTTAAGGAACTTCTGACTCCCAATTAAAAATGTACCAGACAACCTTAGACAGGTTGGCAGTAAGATAAAGCTATATTTACAGCAAAGCTAAATTTACAAGCACACACACACACACATATATATATATTTATATGTATTTACAATTATATACAATTTTAAAAGAATATAGAGATCCAAATTCCCTCCCAGACAATCAAAAGAAGCCCACAAGGGGCTCAAAGCCACCCTCTCTCTCTCCCAGACAGAAAATAAGCAGCAAAGCTTACTTGTTATCTGTTAGGCAAGGTTAATGGAAGATATTAGAGAGAGAAATGAAGAGATCCAGTGCTCAGAAGCAAAAGAGGGACAAAATGGCTTATACTTTGGCTTTTTATCCCTTTTAGCAAACCAATGAATGATACAGACTTTATCATTACTATTCTTTTACAACCAATGATCTAATTTCTCCCATTAGAATATTCCAATTAGCCTCAAACCAGCACAATTCCCATTAGGGACAGGAGCCATAGCTACACTATAAACACTACTCAAATTTTATCTGCCATTCTACAGATGGGACTGACAGATGTTAACGACAGATTTGAACATCAGGCTAACTCCATTTTCTTCAATTAACCTTTACTGTAAGAACAACCTGATAGAGGCTGGAGGAGAAAACAAAACACATAACTTACAAACCTCACAACTTACGAACCTCACGACTTACGAACCTCACAACTTACGAACCTCACGACTTACAAACCTCACAACTTACAAACCTCACAACTTACAAATCTTACAACTTACAAACCTCACGACTTACAAATCTTACAACTTACAAACCTTACGACTTACAAATCTTACAACTTACAAACCTTACAACTGTTTGGGTTGGATAAGACCTCTAAGATCACTCAGTCCAGCTGTCAACCTAACACGGCTATGGCCATTAAACCATGTGCCCAAGTGCCATGTCTGTGTGGGTTTTTTGGACACAGACCATATATTGTGAAATATATGGTATATATATGATATATGGTATATATAGTCATGATATATCCATCAACCCAGTGACAGTCAATGCATGGTGCCTAATCCAGATACAGAAGAAATCCACGAACAGAAAAAACTCAAGAGAAACATCTGACAAGTTGTAAGAGATATGGCTGAAGTAAAAATAGCAGAAAAGAAAATGAACAAGTAGTCCACTGTTGAATGGAAAGACCAATATCAATCATCCCTCCAAGTTCTGTCGGGTTCCATAAATATCAGAGCAGCACCAAGGCACATGCAAATTCCATAAGGAAGCTACACGAATGGCTGTGTGATTATTACTAAAGAAAAAGCCACACAAGATAAAACCAGAAAGCATTCCTCCTGGAATAATTTACAAAATGGAAAGTCTTGAGGGGAGAGAGGACTGCAGCTGTCAGACTGCAATGCAAAGACTCTGAGAAGAGACAGCCAGCGAGGAAACAACACCTTAGCCTTAAGGAAGGGGCTGCAGCCTTGCTGTGCCAGAGGGCATGACTGTCAGTTATAGGAGGGCACCTTTCCAATATATGACAGGATTAAAGGTTCTCAGAGTAAAAGACTCAGACTTTGGGATGCTGTTGGGGATACATGCCATGAATGTCCTCATCAGCCTCTCTGTATTGGCATGAAATATGGATCAGTTCATTACAATAAGCCAGATGATATTTTCTTATGTGCAAGACATTTTTATGTTAGCAAAGCAAAGAATTTCAGCTTTTCAAGAAGTACTTTGTGCTTGAAAGCACAAAGTACTTCTTGAAAAGGCTTGAAATGGCTTCCAACAGACAGCTTTCCCAAGTTGTTTTTTTGTTCTTTTCTCCTATGAGTAACAATCAAAACTTGTGAGCTGGCTAACAGTGCAACTATGAGGAATGTCAATGCTTAATAAGACAGTGTTAATACCATGGTGTATGAAGCACCCAGCATTATCTGTGATGGCAAGTCTGGTTTGATTGGTAATTTAATTACAGCTAAGAAGCATGGGGTAGGGGGGAGTGTGTTAAGTAACTCATAGATATTACTCCCATCTTATTCTTTTCAAGTGTTCATGGTGAATTCAGTCTGATGTACTAAAAACAATATGGCACTGCCAAAGTACAGTGATTTGATGTCAGATTTTTTTTTTATTCAACATAGATTTAAAAAGGTCATTTTATGAATTCTCTTTAATGCTAGTAAAGGATTATTCTGTTTAGTTCTAGAGGAAGCTGTAGCAACCCTGTAAACTCTATTCACATTTTATCTAACATTCTACAGATGAGACTAACACATGACATACGTTAACATCAGGGTAACACCACTGTCTTCTATTAACCTTTACTGCACAAACAACCTAGGTAGTCATTCAAGGACATTCACACCTTCAGAGCATGGATGCAAGGCAAAGTTACAGTCACAAGGATGATCCAAGAGCTGGAGCACCTCTCCTGTGGAGACAGACTGAGAGAGTTGGGGCTATTCAGTCTGGAGAAGAGAAGGCTCCGAGGACACCTTATCATGGCCTTCCAGTATCTGAAGGGGGCCTACAAGAAAACTGCTGAGGAACATTTTAGGATGTCAGATAGTGATAGGACATGGGGGAATGGAGCCAAACTAGAAGTGGGTAGATTCAGATTGGATGTTAAGAAAAAGTTCCTCACCATGAGGGTGGTGAGACACTGTAACAGGTTGCCCCGGGGGGTGGTGGAACCCCATCCCCGGAGGATTTTAATGCTGGGCTGGATGGGGCTCTGAGCAACCTGATTTAGTGTGAGGTGTCTCTGCTCATGGCTGGGGGGGTGGAATTAGGTGATCCTTAAGGTCCTTTTCCAGTCCTGACAATTCTGTGTTATCTTTTGATCTACTAGCTACATGAATCACCATTACCTACATGCTCCTACAGATGATAGAATCATAGGATGGTAAGGTTGGAAGGGACCTCAAGGATCATCTAGTTCCAACCCCCTGCCATAGGCAGGGACACCTCCCACTAGCACCGGTCACTCAAGGCCTCGTCCAACCTGGCCTTGAACACCTCCAGGGAGGGAGCAGCCACAACCTCCCTGGGCAACCTGTGCCAGTGCCTCACCACCCTCACTGCAAAGAACTTCCTCCTAACATCCAGTTTCAATCTCCCCTCTGCCAGTTTAAACCCATTGCCCCTTGTCCTGTCATTGCAAGACCTTGTCAATAGTCCCTCCCCAGCCTTCCTGTAGGCCCCCTTCAGATACTGGAAGGCTACTCTAAGGTCTCCTGGAAGCCTTCTCTTCTCCAGGCTGAAGAGCCCCATATGTGCTTGCTCTAAATAAGACAATGATGCCTTCTGAGCAGGGAGCCAGGGACACATACTGCCTTTGTTAAGACATTCCCATGTAAGCCCACAGGGCACCATATCAGAAAACACACATTTTATATTTTTGCATGAAGAAACTAATTTAATCTATAGATTGAGAAGATGAGAAGCCACACTTAAAATGAAAAATAATATTAATTACACCCCCATGGCTTCTAATAAGTAATTGATTTTAACAGAATTTTATCTGTTCTTCTGCATCCCACTTAATATTCCTCAGAAACATCTGTAAAGTTTCATCTCTTGTTTTCTCCATCATGGCAAAAATATTACAAGTGAATATCTTCCTGAAGTTCTCAACTCAGACTAGCAAAAATCATGATTGTTTGAAATAGAATTAAAAGCATCACAATGATTTCACAGAATCACCAAATCAGTATGGTTGGAAAATACCTTCAAGTTCATCAAATCCAACCATTATCTAACTCTGCCAGGGCCACTACTACACCATAACCTTGAGCACCATATCTACATGAATTTTAAATAGAATCATAGAATCAACCAGGTTGGAAGAGACCTCCAAGATCATCCAATCCAACCTATCACTCAGCCCTATCCAATCAACTAGACCATGGCACTAAGTGCCTCATCCAGTCTTTTCTTGAACACATCCAGGAATGGCAAATAAACCACGGCCCTGGATGTGCAGCTGATTCCACTCTTTGAGAACTTGTGCTGGTTTGAGGCTAATTGGAATATTTTAATAGAGAAAATTATATTATAGGCTGAGAAAAGGAAACAGTGGTGATGTCTACTTCACTCATAGGCTTGCTGAGATGTATAAGAATAAGTACTCAAAACATAGATAAGCCACTTGGGCTTGTCATCTCGGGCTGTTAGCAGCTTTTGGCTTTCTCCTCTCTGCTGAGTAACCTCACTAACCACTTTTCTAATCCCCCCTGGCCGATCCTCCAAACTCACCTTGTGTGTGAGCCAAACCTTGGGGTAAGGTGTAGGGGTGGGGAGAAGGTGGAAGGGTGGTTGGGAGCCCCTCCTGGGGTCTCTGATTTCTGGGAGGGGAGTTGTGTTTCTGTATTACCTTTAACTTGTGTATTTCTGTAAATATTCCTGTCTATAGTGTATCTATCTGCTTGTACATTGTGCTGAGCTGTAAATAGAGTTTCAGTCCTTAACTTCCAGCTGGCTGATTTCTGGTCTGGGTCATTTTACAAAGTGTAGGGGGGTGGGGAACTCCCAAACCATCACAGAACTGTTTCAGTACAGAAGTATTTCTTGATGTCTAACCTAAACCTCTCCTGATGTAGCTTGATGTCATTTCCTCTTGTGCTGTCAGTTGTGACTTGTGATCAACATCCACCTCTCTACAACCTCCTTTCAATTCAAATCTGCTTATTCCTGCTATGTGGGTGTTATTTTATTGTTAAGGCATTTCAGAAAGTATAGTCCTTTAATTCAGGAAAGATCAAGTATTAAAAATGCAGCCACACTACTTAGATTCATGAAATAAAGACAAAGTGTGAGATCATTGCCTTATTTTAATAAATGTACTATGACACATCTGTACACTTTAGCTGAAGCTGCAGCCCAGCTGTGTCTGAATAAGAACAGATTTCCCCATCCCTTGAGTTATATGCTGTCTGGACAATGGTATTTGGTTTTTAGTTCAACAGCTTACCAAATGTTACTGCCACAAGCCACAAAAAAAGAAAAAAAAATTCCATCAGTTAAAGGAGGGAATGCATAAAGGGAGACAAAAAACCTCAAGAAAAAACCCCAGTGATTAAATAAAGCAGTAAGAGGAGAGAGGTACGATGAAAACCACACACTGGCATTATTTAGAGCACTTAGAGCTGCCTTGATCAGTCATAAAGTTAAAGACAGCCCCAGTGGGACATACTGAAATACCAGTTTTTGAAGTGTGGAAATGTTTCTGACAGGTCTACAATACCCTACACCTGCTTGCTGCACAATACCACATGGCAAGGCTAATATCAAAGGTAGAACACAAACTAAAATGCAATTAAGTAAAACTAAGACCTGCAGGCTGTAGTTGTTTTGTACCAGCTGACCAGAAAAATGTTCGTATTTATTGAACAAGTGCATCTCAGCTTTCCCCCCCTGCAAGACATGGCCATGGTACACAGCTGTCTGCAACTCACACAAATGGGTTTAGGCATCATTTCTGGGAGCAAATGTCCTGCCCTGGGTGTCAATAAGGACACAAAGCACTCCTCATGAAAATGTGTTTCCAAAAGAAAAACCCAACTGATCTCATATTCTGCCTCTCATTGTCCCTCATAACTGCTGCTTTCAAGGCAGAAGGTTTCAGTAGGCTTTTACTGGTTAAGGAAATTAGTGAAAAAGTTTGCTTTTCCCCTTACTCAGAGGTTAGCTATTCACTTAATTCTTCACAGTTAGTAACATTTTTTAGGTTCTTGGTAATTCACATGTTGATTATAGGCTGGGGTTGGAGTGGCT
>WBNM01046165.1:0-30375 GCA_013399055.1 Ramphastos sulfuratus
GTGACCTGCCCAGGGTGATCCTGTTTTGCAGGACTTGGTGATCTCTGGGGGTTCCTTCCACCCCCCCCCCCCATTCCATGATTTAGCACTGCAACATTTCCTGCAAGCATTATTGTGCCAACATATTAATTTTAAAAGAATAAAATAGACCTATCTGAACCATTTCACACCACTGCCCCTGTGGCACAGGGCATTTGGGAAGGCCATGGAGCTAGCACCGGAAAAAGCAATACTGAAAGGTTTTTAGTCCTGTGGGTACCCACCAGAACAGAGACTGTTTCCTACACCTTCAAACTGACTACATGATAAAAAATAAAGCTGTGTAATTAGTAAAACTGGTTTGATGTGGAAGTCAGCCTTGGAAACAGCAGTTAGGCTGCCAGGTTTTGTGAATGAGGTTCTTCACTTCTCACCTACTTGGAGTTACAAGGACTCTTGCTCCTTGTCCAAACGTTGGCTTCCCAAAGGCTCCTGTACTGGCACAGCCAGCAAGTGCTTTGCAAAAACGGCACAGAGGCTCTCGGCTGCTCTCTTAACTGCTCTCCTGGAGGGGAAGTTACCTAAAGGGAGTGCTCAGCGGTGATGCCCACAGCGTGCAGGAGATCCGTGGCTGAACTGCAGCCGCTGCCCTCAGCCTGTCACATCCCTTTCTCTCCACTTCAGTTTGGAAGCTGGTTCCTTTCCGCGGGAGTAATTTTCACTCCATCTGATGTAAGCCTCTGCTTTCCACTGTGAAAACCTTTATCAGCCCATTCTTCACTAGGGAAAGCAATACCTGGTTTTACCTTCACTTTGTGTCTGTGCCTGAAGGTCAAGTGCCACTTGCAGGCAGAACTCAGACCCAGGTGTATGCAGTAACACAGCCTTTAATCAACTTAATTTCTAGGAGTACCTCAGGCGAACAAACACGATCAGCTCTGGCTTAAAATGCAGCTGCAGCTGCCCCAGTGAACCCTGCCAGAACATTGCTGCTGCAGCACTGCATTGCTCCTGCTGAAGGACTCAGATCCAGCCCCACGGGCAGCAGTAGCACAGAGATGAGATTGCTTTTTGTCTCACTTGTAAATGAGCTGAAGTGAAGTGAGTTAAGCTCTTAACTGCTCCTACCAAAGAGCTGATTGCCTGCCTGGGAACAAGCCTCTGTACTGGAAACTCTGCTCTTTTCTGAACGGAGCTGAGCTGCTCACCGCAGCGCTGAGGGAAGCGAAAGACTCTATGAAATACTTTTCATGGAAAGATTCCAGTGATCAGGAGCCTCAGGCAAGAACATTGAGAGATTCTTCACAGCCTTTGATATTCTAGTGCAGGTACAGCCTCAGTTACATGTAAATTAAAAGGCAAAGTGCTGAAATACTCCGAGGTAAGTACTCACTTGGCATTCATCACCTCCACTCTGGAAACTGAGAATAAAGCAATGATGCAGATCTTTGAGGAGAGGCTGCTGGCCCACAGCTGTGCCTGCAGTGCTCAGAAACACAGGAGCTTGCTTCCCAAAGCCCTTCACGTTTCCTCTGGGCTCCCACGGGTTACTGCTAGGTGCCCTCCTCTGCCACATGTAAGCTCCTGCTTGCCAGCACCAAAGCTGCACCAGGGCAGAGCTTTGCAAGGTGCTGCCCA
Source organism: Ramphastos sulfuratus (assembly GCA_013399055.1). Classification (NCBI taxonomy): domain Eukaryota; kingdom Metazoa; phylum Chordata; class Aves; order Piciformes; family Ramphastidae; genus Ramphastos; species Ramphastos sulfuratus. Next base: position 1,618 of record WBNM01046165.1, read on the forward strand.
GGGAAGGTTTTGACCCAAACAGACTTTCTGCCTACTTATTAAACAGGATTCCAGCTGCTGATTGTGAAACCAAGAAAAACCTTCACTCAAGAAATTGTCTCTCTGGATACTTGTTCAAGGAAATTCCATGTCTGGAGACCAGAAACAGGTCCTGCCCATGTGAGTGATCTAAACTAGGCACAGAAGTCCTGCTGCCCCTCGATGTTCAGCAGGAAAGCACAGCAATTCTCCAACCACAGTTCTCATCTTGAAGATATTAACTCTTACAGAAAAAAAACCCCAAAACCTCGTGATGAAGATAGAAGCCAAATCACCTTGGCCTACAGATTTGACCTTGAGTGCTTTGTATTAAGGAGAGCAAACCTGTGCTCACAAGTCTGCCAGTTCCAAGACCAGTGCTCAGTTGCTTTGTCTCTGCAATCTGACATCCACCTGCCTATGGGAGCACAGGCAATGGCAATTGGGAACTTTCTCATCAAAGGAAAAATTATCCTTAAATTCCTGAATGCCAAACTTGCTGCCAGCAGCACCAAGCTCAGCTCTGGGGCTGCTCATTTCAGCACTTACCTGAGTGGACTCGCAGCCTCACCAGCCTGTCGAAAATCAGCTTCTCGTAGACACCCTCGAGGCTCACTGCCACAAAGACCTTTACCAAAAGTGCTGCCAGCACTTCTTGCCTCAAAGGAATGGCTTCACTTTGATGTTCAGACACAGAGCTCCAGATGTGCTGCTTCTCAGGCTACCTAGATCCAAACCCTGCTGAAAGTGCTCATCACTGCCAGCTTCCAAGCATCCCTCTGCTGTGGCATTCCAGCAAAGGCAGCTCATATCATCACAGAGCAGACTGCAGTAATAGCAAATGTACAAGTCAAATAAGTCACTGTAACCATGAAGGTGGAAAAGAAAAAGCAAGACAGGTGTGGAAATTTTCCTACAGCACTTCCTCCATCCACCTGGGTGCCTATCCCAGCTTACAGCAGCCTGCAGCACTGAGCCACCTCACATCAGAGCTGTCTGAATTCCTCACCCAATGGAGCATCTCTTCCAGCAAGAAGAGAAGATTGTCCTGTCAGGGACCTGGACAGGCTGCAGAGCTGTGCCCAGGCCAACCTCATGACATTCAACAAGGCCAAGTGGAAGGTCCTGCACCTGGGTAGGCACAATGCCAAGCACAGCTCCAGGCTGGGTGGGGAATGGCTGAGAGCAGCCCTGAGGAACAGGCCCTGGNAGATCACACACAGCCACACAACACAGAATGGCTGAGCTTGGAAGGGACCTCTGCAGGTCACCTTGCCCAGTCAGAGACACTGTCCTAGAGCACATCCAGGCAGCTTTTCAGTGACTCTGACTATGGAGACCCCACAACTTCTCTGGGCAGCCTGAGTGCTTGGTCTGAGTGACAAAGTGTTTCTTGGTGCTCAGATAGAGCCTCCTGTGTCTCAGTCTGTGCCCACTGCTTCTCATCCTGTCCCTGGGCACTGCTCCAAAGTGCTCCAAAGCTGTATTACAGTGCAGAGATTCAGGTGTCAGGGGACCTGGGGGCATTGGTTGACAGTCAACTGAACAGGAGTCAGCCCTGTGCCCAGGTGGCCAAGAAAGCCACTGGCATCCTGGCTTGGGTCAGAACCAGGGTGGCCAGCAGGGGCAGGGAGGTGATTGTCCCTCTGTGCTCAGCACGGGGGAGGCCACAGCTCAAGTGCTGTGTTCAGGTCTGGGCCACTCACTACAAGAGGGACACACTGAGGGGCTGGAGCATGTCCAGAGCAGGGCAGCAAGGCTGGACAAGGGCCTGGAGCACCTGAGCTGAGGAGGGGCTGGGGGGGGTGGGGGTGTTCAGTCTGCAGGAGAGGAGGCTGAGGGCAGAGCTCATTGCTCTCTGCAGCTGCCTGCTGGGAGGCTGGAGCCAGGAGGGGGCAGCCTCAGCTCCTGGGTGGCAAGCAGCAGGGCTGGAGGAAATGGTTCCAGGCTGCACTAGGGGAGGTTCAGGCCAGATGTTAGGAAATATTTCTTCACTAGAAGGGTTTCAAACTTTGGAGTGGCCTACCCAGGGCAGTGGTGGACTCTCTGGAGGTGCTCAGTGCCCTGTGGACCTGGCTCTCTGGGACGTGGTTTAATGTCAACCCTTCAATGCTGGGTCAGGGGTTGGACAGAATGACCTTGGAGATCTCTTCCAAACAGAACCATCCTGTGATTCTGAAAGCACAAAGAACCTTTTTTCCTTTCAGACACATCACATTCTGAGAGATCCCCTTTGACTTGGCTGCAGCAGCACAAGCAGTAGCTGAGAACTTTAAGATCCTGAAACTGTGCCCCATCAGAAAAGTGCTGAGTGCTCTTCTCAGCCAGGACAGGTGACAAAGCTCTACTCAGCTCCACTGCATTTGTCCTTCTTGCCTGCTTACTCTTCTCTAACCACAGTTCCTCAGGAGTCAGCTCGTAGTCTGGTTCTGCCTAACTCATGAATAATTAATTCCAGCAGGCAGACTCATTGCATGGCAGAGCACTGAGGGGAAAATTCTGTTCTTTGACCCTGTTCAGAGTTAAGTGCAACCTTCCAAGCAGGCAGGGCTGTAAATTGCAAGCAAAGGCCATTCCCTGCACTCAGTAATCTTCCTTATTCATTTTGATCTTCTGCTGAAAAGCCTTGGGAAGGACCTCGTTGTGTGCCTAAGCTAAGGAACCCTCCAGACATCTCCTCTGTGAGCTCCTTTCTTGTGCCCACACAACTCAGGGCATCAGCACCAGCCTAGCATTTGCTACTTGAAGCTGGGTAAGAAAAGTCAAGAGGTGGAAATTTTCCTCTGCACTTCCTGCATCCACCTCAGCTCTTATCCAGCTTACAGCAGCCTGCAGCACCGAGGCACCTGGCACCAGAGCTGTCTGCACTTACCCAATGGAGCATCTCCTCCAGAAAGGAGAGGTCACATGCAGCCAGTGGTACAGAGTGCCTGAGCTTGGAAGGGACCTCTGGAGTGTAGCACTATTGGAGTCTGAGCAGCCCCAGTCTGTTTCCTTCTAAAGAGCATTTGCATCCTTAGCACCCAGGGGGTGAATAAGCAGAGCTGTCACTGGCCTGGATTTATGACTCAGACCAACAAATAAAAACCATGGGTTTAGGTAAAAGTTTTCAGGGATTTGTCAGGAACTAATTTTATAGGATATCCAATAAGCAAAGGAAAATGTCAGATATTATAAATAAGGACCCTGAGGTACAGAATAACTGTGTCTGTGTTTACAGACTGTAGTGTACAGATGCCTGTGAAATGATTATCAGGTTAAAGTCTGAGATGAGTAAGTATGGACAATATAGTCAGAGAACCATAGAATGGGAAGGTTGGAAGGGACCTCAAGGATCATCCAGTTCCAACCCCCTGCCATAGGCAGGGACACCTCCCACTAGCACAGATTACTCAAGGCCTCATCCAACCTGGCCTTGNTGGAGCAGGTCACACAGGAGCCCACCCAGATGGGTTTTGAATGTCTCCAGAGGAGGAGACTCCACAGCCTCTCTGGGCAGCCTGCTCCAGGGCTCCAGCACCCTCACCATACAGAAGTGTCTCCTGGTGTTGAGGTGGAACCTCCTGGGTCCCAGGTTGTACCTTTTGTTCTTTGTCCTGTCACTGACAGCAAAGAGCCTGGACCCTTCATCCTGACCCCCACCCCTCAGGTAATTATTGATCAGATCCCCTCTGAGCCTTCTCTGCTCCAGACTAAACAGCCCCAGGGCTCTCAGCCTCTCTTCAAAGCAGAAATGTTCAAGTCCCACACTCATCCTCTGGCTCTCCATTGGCTCTCTCCAGCAGGTCTCTGTTTCTCTTGAATTGGGGAGCCCAAAGCTGGACACAGCATTCCAGGTGTGGTCTCACCAGGACAAATGAGAGGGGTAGGAGAACCTCCCTCAGTTTGCTGCCCACACTTTTCTTTATGCACCCCAGGAGATCATTGTCCCTCTTGGCCACAAGGGCACATTGCTGTCCACAGAGACACTCCTGCTGGGGTTCAGAGGAGGCCACAAAGGTGCTCAGAGAACCTCTCCTGTGGGCACAGGCTGAGAAGGGTTGGGCTGTTCAGCCTGGAGAAGAGAAGATTCTGTGCAGACCTTAGAAAGTATTTAAATATCTGAAGGCAGGCTGGGGAGGGACTGTTCAGAAGGGCCTGTGGGGATAGGATGAGGGCAATGGTTTGAAACTGGAGAAGGCCAGAGTTAGGTTGGACATCAAGAGGAGGTTCTGCACAATGAGAGTGGTGAAATACTGAACAGGTTGCCAGGGATGTGATTGAGGCCCCATCCCTGGAGATATCAAGATCAGACTTGATGTGCCCCTGGGCAGCCTGATCTAACTGGAGGTGTCCCTGCTGACTGCAGCAGGGTTGGGCAAAATGACCTTTGAGGGTCCCTTCCAACCCAGTGCAATCTGTGGATCTGTGGCCTGGCTTGGTCCCCTCACAGTGAGGAAACCACTCTGCAGAAAACTTCACAGCTCAAAGCAGCAGAACTTCACCAGAGGAGCACAGCTGCTGAGTGCATCTCACCTGTAGCCTTCCTCCGTGAAACAACTTGCCCTACAATTTACCCCTTGGCACTTGGCACTTCATCCATCTTCTTATCAGCCACTTCACTGCCTGAAGGCAGAAAGTCTGTCCTGCATTCCTCAGTGCTTCAGCCTCCCTCCTTCTTTAGCAAGACATCCACACCTTTGGATGTCTTGCCTCTTGCCTGCTTCAGACATAACAGTTTTTCAGGGCACAAATGTGCCCTTTCATCCTAGCAAGACATCTTTCCTCTGGCTTAGGACACTCTGAGTTCCTTAAGTCCCTTCCAGTTTAAAGACTCCTAATGAATGTCAAGGGCAGAGCTGCAAATGTTCCTGCACTCTGCTCCACTTCTTCTGTTACAAATCACAGCTCTGCAACTGCTTTAGTTTGTGGCTTCAAAGATGCTGAAGGCAGTGAACCCCTCCCTGTGAGGATGGGCTGAGGGAGCTGGGTCTCTTGAGCCTGGATCAGAGTAGCCTGAAGGCTGCCCTCATTCATGCTGATAAAGATGTGTAGGGCAGAGTCAGCAGGACTGAGCCAGGCTCTGCTCAGGGATGGCCAATGACAGGACAAGAGGCAGTGGGTGCAAGCTGGAGCAGAGGAGGTGCAACAGGAACAGGAGGAAAAACTTGCCCTGTGAGGGTGGCAGAGCCCTGCAACAGGCTGCCCAGAGAGGTTGTGGAGTCTCCTTCTCTGGAGACATTCCAAAGCCACCTGGGTGTGTTTCTGTGTGGCCCAGTCTAGGTGACTCTGCTGTGGCCAAGGTGGGGGTCTGGATGAGCTCCAGAGATTCCTTCCAACCCCTGGCATTCAGTGATTCTCTGGGTCTCACTTCAGCTAATCATCTTCTCTCACCTGTGTGCTCTGGGTCACACCCCAAGGGTTTCCATCTGCCCCTGCTGGCAAGGCAAGGACACAAACGGGGAGCAAAAGAGTTCAATTCTCATAGAGTTCATAGAATACCAGCTTGGAAAGGACCTCAAGGATCATCTAGTCCAACCTGCCAGGCTAAGAATACAGCTCAAATGAGATGGCCTGGTTTGTGCCATATGCAGAGATGAGAGCTGCTGTGCTCGTTGGCTTTCCTCGAGTCAGGAGCTGGGAGAACACTAAACACTGTGTCCAGCAGGCAGCAGGAGAGATCAAGGGAAGAGATTCAGATTCGATTCATCTCCCCAGTTCTACCAGGAACTGGTTAGAGCTTTTCAGGAACCAGGACAGGTCAGATCGTGCCCTGCAGGACTGCCTTTATTTTATTGTATTTTTAATGCTGTGCAGCACAACAGAAGGATTCAGCTCTTTGCCATTCTCATGCAGTGCGGTGTTGGTGAAAAGCAGCCACAGAACATGGTCACTTTAGCTATGAAATGTGTGAGCAGAAGAGGAGACAAAGCCTGGTTTAGCACCTCAGTGACAAGGTCCAAGCTGAAGAGAACATATTGATGGAATTTGATGTTACAAAACAATAATGGGATTTGGTTTTCTCCTCATTTCATGCATTTCAATTATTTTTACCAAGTTAAAACTCCTGTGAGGTTTAGGGGGGTTGCTTGGAGACCCTTTGGAGTACCCAGATGCTGCTCATCCCAAGCACAGCCCTTGCACAGCACACAGGCACAGGCAGCCCAGAGGCTCTGCCCCCTGCCCCACCTCACAGCCTGACACGTTTAAAGAGCAGCTCAGAGCCAACTTCCCTCCCCTTCTTTGGCAAGAGAGTGCTAAAGGAGCCCTGAGGCTGATGTGAGACCTCACCTGCAGCACTGCCTCCAGCTCTGGGCTCAGCACAAGAACATGGAACTTCTGGAGAGGGTCCAGAGCAGGCCATGAAGATGAGCAGAGGGCTGGAGTAGCTCCCTGTGGGGACATGCTGGAGAGCTGTGGCTGCTCAGCTTGGAGGAGGCTCTGAGGCCGTAGAGCAGCCCTGCAGTACTTGAAGGGGCCTACACGAAAGCCAGGAAGGGACTTTTTACAGGGGCTTGAAGTGATGGAGAATGGACTGGAGGTTTAGACTGGAGGTTAGGAAGAAATTCTTGCCAGTGAGGGTGAGGAGACACTGGCACAGGCTGCCCAGGGAGGCTGGTTGAGGCCTGTTCTAGTGGGAGGTGTCCCTGGCCATGGCAGGGGTCGGAACTGGATGGTCTGTAAGGTGCCCTCCAGCCCAAAGCAGTCTGTGAATGAATCCATGCTGCACTGTGCACACAGCAGCCCCAAGGCCTGAGGCTGTTCCAGCCCTAGAGGGCCTGAGGCAGTGTCCTCTGTATTAGCTGGATGTGTGAGCAAATCCAAGTTAACTAACCAAGCTTGCTGGCTGCAAAATTGTAAGCTGAAGCTTCTCAGCCTGCTTGGAATGTTGATCTGAATGGCCAAGGACACCACCTGCAAGCAGCCCCCAGAGGAATCAAACCAAGAGGAAGATTCAAAGCAAGCAAGGGGAGTTCTGACACCAGTTAGAGCATGCCACAGGGGTTTGTATCTGGGATATTTGAGCCAGCTGCTTGGGGCAACAGCCTGTACCTTAGGTGATTTGGAGCAATTGCTGGCCTGAGCAGTCTGTTAGAAGGGCATATAAATGCATGTTCAGATTCAATAAAGGGAGCGAGACCTAAGATCATATTGGTGTCCTGCCTTGACTCTGGGCACCGACTCTGACAAGGCAGTGCAGGAAACAAGGCTCAGAGGGAAGGTTCTCAGCAAGGGCAAGGCTGAGCCTCTATAGCATCTTAGAATGGGTTGGGCTGGAAGGGCCTTTCAAAGGTCATCCAGTCCAACCCCTCCTGCAGCCAGCAGGGACATCTTCAGCTACCTCAGGCTGCTCAGAGCCTCATCCAGCAGGGCCTGGACAGGCCTGGGTCACCTCTGCCTCTGCACAGCCTGCTCTGGTATTTTGCCACCCTCAGGGTTCTGCATGTCCTGGGGCTGAGCTGGGAAGGGCTCCTCTGTTTTTCAGATGCAGTTAGTGTCTGTGTGGCAGCAGTTTGCCAGGAGGGGCACAGCTTTGTGTGCCCCCTGGGGCTGGTTCAAGCACTTTTCCCTGGCAGGCTGCACCCGGAGATGTTGGCACTGGCCTTAGACTTGCCCCTTTCTGTGGCACTGCCATTGGCTCTGATCAGCCCAAGGCACTAAGGAAGGAGAGAGGAGAGGACACCTCCCTAGGCTGCTGTGTTCATCCCCCAGTGTTTAATGTTCTCTGCCACAGCAGAGAGCTGTGCCCTGCACACACAGCTCCAGCACACCCAGAGCCAGCGTGGGGTGGGGACAGGATCAGGCCTCGAGCACTGGAGGTGACTTTGATGAAAGCACTTCCACAGACTCAGGCTGTGAAGGGACCCCCCAAGGGCATCCTGCCCAGCCCCCTGCAGCCAGCAGGGACCCCTCCAACTAGAGCAGGCTGCCCAGGGGCACAGCAAGGCTGAGCTTGAATGTCTCCAGGGACTGGGCCTCAACCACAGCCCTGGGGAACCTGTTCCAGTGTCTCCCTACCCTCATGGTGCACAACTTCCTCCTCATGTCCTTTTATTCCCACAATGTCCAACCTAACTCTGCCCTTCTCCAGTTCCAAAGCACTGACCTCATCCTGTCCCCACAGGCCCTTCTGAACAGTCCCTCCCCAGCCTGCCTGGATACTGAAACACAGTTCTAAAGTCTTCCCAGAGGCTTCTCCATACTGTCCTAGCCTCTCCCCTTAGCAAAGGTGCTCAACCCTCTGGTCACTCCTGCAGCCCTCCTCTGGACCCTCTCCAGCAGCTCCAAGTCCCTCTTGTGCTGGGGGCTACAGAGCTGGGCACAACACTCCAGGTTGCCCAGGGAGGCTGTGGATGCCTCCTGCCTAGAGGTGTCCAGGGCCAGGCTGGATGAGGCCTTGAGCAGCCGGTGCTGGTGGGAGGTGTCCCTGGGCATGGCAGGGCCTTGGCACTGGATGAGCTTTAGGCTGCCTTCCCAGCCAAACGTTCCACGAATCCATGAAGAGAGGCCATGAAGCCTGAGTGCTTTCCTGTGCCTCAAAGGCACTCCCCTGCTGCTCCCAGGAGATTCCCTCCCAGGCAGTTCTGTGCTCAGGCTCTGCAGGCTGAATTGCTGCAGCAGCTCAGTTTCTGCTGGCTGCCTGCAACATCTGCCCTGGGCTTGTTCAGAACAGATTTCACTCACCAGCTGTGGTCTTCAGCTGCCTGCAGCCTGCCTCACACCAGCAATGCTGAACTGCTTGAGGTCAGTTCTCCTCCATCTCCCATTGGGAGAGATGGAAAGAATTGTTCAACCCCTCCTGCTGTTGCTGCTGTCACAGGCACCTCATGTCCCATGCTGCATTTTTGTCTGCTGTTAAGTTTATCTCATGAGTTCTTTATCTCCCTGTGCTTTGTTTGGCAGCTTTGGTGGTTCTGAGCACTCTGCCTACCTGCAGGGCAGGACAAGCTCTCTTCTCCTTGCTGGACTGCACTGTGAGTGTCTCCTACCCAAATAATTAATCTTCTAACCTGGGCTTGCTTCTTAGAAATTTCTATGCAAATGTTCTGCACGTGGCACTGTGCTATGAAATGATTGAGGCTAGAAAGGACTTCTGGAGGTCCCTTGGTCCCTGCTGCCCTAGCCAGACTATCTAGAGCTGCTTGCTGGGGACCATGTCCAGATGCCTTTAAATATGTCTCCATGGATAGTTGAGCATTTTTGTTTGCAACCAATTCCATTCTTCTGTGTTCTTGAGCTGCATGTTCTGCATGGCCTCAAAGTTCTAGACTTGCAACTGTAAAGTGAAAAGCTGCTGCTGGTGGGAGGAAGTCAGTGACAGAAAACAGGACAGAGGAACCACAGGCACTGTGCTAATCCAGACTAAAAGAATGAAACCTCAGCAGCTCCTGCTAGGGGATATGATTCCCATACAACCTCCAGCACGATGTGCCAAGCAGTCTGAGAGCTGAAACAGGTCTTGTGTCTGCACATGGATCTGCTGCCCCAGCTGCATCCAGTGCTCTAATACACTGCTGCCTTTCCCATCAGCCTCCCTTCTCTTGGCATCAGATGCCTTGGTGCATTCCTCACTGGGTACAGATCTCTTCTCCCCAAGGGTGGCTTTGTGTAGCTTCCTTCCTCTTCCTCTATTATCTCCAGTTAGTCTAAGCCAGAACAGGCTGCTGCTTGCCACAGGCTGCTCATCCTTTCCTCCCACTGCCAACCAAAGAGGTTTCTCCAGACAGAGAGAGAAAAACAAACTGCACCCATTTTGGCCGCAGTGTGAGGAGGCCTGGGGCTGTCTGCAGGAGCCCCAGTTTGAGTCTTGTGTGACAGACTGGGGCAAAGTGTGGAGGGCAGGACCAAAAGGATCAGGGTGTCATCAGAAAACCAGGGTGAAAATAGTAGTGAACAGCTCTTCCTCCCCTGCCTGCCCTCCTGCATTTCCATCCTGGTGGTGGGAGGCACTGAATGAGCACTTTGCTGCTGTGGGTTTGCCATGCAGATCTCCCTTGCCTCCCGCCTAGGGCCAGGGTCTGCCTCTAGGCATCTGCAGGGCTCGAGGGGCTCCCCTGACAAAGCTTAAGCAAACACTGCATGCAATGCAGAGGCTGCCTTGGGGCCAGCAGTAGCTCAGTCAGCCTCTGAAGACCCTGGGTTCCTCTCCAGGATGTGGCTAACTTGTTTTGCAAAACAGGGGAACTGAGTCAGAGGTGCAGACCACAGCATCCTGCCTCTCGCTTGTGAAGGGCGAGTTGGGGGATGTGTGTTGGGGTCTCTGTGACTGATAACCAAGTTGCTGTGGAAATTATCACTCATCAAACCACCAGAAACTATTTCTCGTTGGCCTCTCCTTAGTAGCAATGAGTGGGAAAACTCAGCAAGTTTTCTTCCACCAATTTTCCTCCCTCGTGCCAAGCTGTCCCTTAACTGATTCCCCTTTTTTGCTATGATGCAAACTCTCTTGCTGAGGTCTCTGCAAAGTGACTCCAAAGACCAGCCCTCATTCAAACCCCTTCAGTCTACATTTCATGGTCCTGTTGGAGCTTTTCAATGGGCCAAAGAGAATCTCCACTTCCCTGGATAAAGCAGAGAAAGACAAATTGAACCAGCAGGTTATCCAAACCATGTTTCCAGCCTCACTGCTCTGCTGGATTTCAGCAATCTGCATCCTAAATTTAGAAGAAAAAGCACAGCACATTGCACAGCATTTTGCCTTAGTAAAACTTTATTTTGACCATTGCTACAGTAACCTAAAATGCACTGCCAGAAGAAATAGAGGCTTGAAAAGGAAATGCTTCTATGAGTGGACATTACCTAGCTGAACTGAATGGAATCACTGCAGCTCCAACAGAGGTGCTCTCACCTGCACTGGAAAACCATGGCTATTAAAGCTGGTTAAAAACCACTGGAGCTGTAAATGGCATCTCCTCAGCAGAGGCACAGCAGAGCAAGGCAGCCTGCTGTGAAAGGCCCTTCAGAGGTCACAGGGCTGCAGAGGGGTGGATTTTTCAAAAGTACTTGAGCAGGTTAGATGCTTCTGTGCCAAGGCTGGAAGAGTGGGGAGATCAACTCCTCCTTGGCAGGAGGAGAATGCACCAGCACCAGTTCACAGAGAAGGAGAAACAGCAAAAGCAGTTACAGCTCTTAAACTACATGAACTGGCTAGGCAGGACCCAACAGGGAGCAGGGCTGTGCCATGTTCTGGATGGTTGTTGTCAGCAGACCTGGCCCTGGCTCTTCCACCCATTGTGCTGCTGGCACAGGCTCTCTCCTGCTGTCCTTCAGACTGCTGTTGACTTGCTTCTGCCCTGTCTGGAAAAGCAAAGTGTCTTTTAAACTCCATTTTATGCAATTGGTCCTACAGCCTTGGTCTGAGAGTTGTCCAACCAAGTCAGGTAGACTGAAGTTAGGCTGAACTATCTCCTGTGGCTCTTTGGATATCTTAATTTAAAAATCCCACCCTCTCCTCTCTGTCCTCCCACCAGTTCACAGGTTTGGGTCTTGGGAGTCCTGCTTTTGACTCCTTATTTCTCTTGATTTTCCTCCAGGCTTTGTGCTCTGCCACTGGAAACGGTCACTAAGGCACTTCTGATAGTGCCTGAGATGCTCTGGCAAGAAAAGTTTGCTGTAAGGAACCTCAACAGCTGGGGACCAGGCACGGAGAGCTGAGCTGTAGATACAGAAAGGAGGCAGAGTGGGAGGAGCTTTAGCTGCTTTTGGGGAGTTGTTTGTTGGTTTTGTCCTGGTTGTTTTTTCCCCAGAAGCCTTCAAGTTACTTAAAGAAGGAGCAGATGAGCAGGTGTCATTGCTTGTGCACTTAGAGAAGTCCACAAAGACAGGCAGGCAGCCCTGGTGTGTGCTTCCAGTATTGCTACAGCCCAAGCCATGAGCTCCTTACCTCAGAAGAGAAAGAGTTTGATGCTCATGAGCGTGTTGAAGGCGATGGTTTTTGCCAGCAGGACTCTCAAAGCCAGCACAGCCATGGACAGCATGTTCACTTTCTCCACTCTGCTGTCTGCTTGGTGAGAGAGAAAAGAGGGGAGAGAGCATGGCCTGGCTTTGGATGTTGTGATGTTGGCAGGCAATGCAAAACCCCCAGGTAATAGTGTCAGGGAAAGAAACAGCAGCAAGAGAAGAGATGATGCAAAACCAGGGCAGGGAAGGGGATGTCTGGAGGGGATTTTGCTTCCTGCTGCTTGCCTGTTGCTAAGCCTTGAAAAAGCAGGGTGTGGGCAATGAACAAGTTGTATTCCAGTTCCTCCACCCCTCAGAAAATGCATTTCCAGGCATCTATCCCCAGCACAGTAATGTAACCTCACAACCAGTCTGGGTAACTAACCTTCTGTAGAGGTGGCTGTGGTGGTGCAAACATTCCCTGTTAGTAGCTCTTCAGTTTCCCCTGCTGCTGGTTTTCCATCCTCCTTTTCTGTAGGTTGATAAAGAAAAGCCTTTATAACCTACACACACATTTAAAAGGGCTAAAGGAAATGTTCATGTGAGCCTTCTCAGGGGAAATGTGGCACAGCACATTCCAAGGCTCCCATGCTCAGTCACTACCTTGAGCATTAAACTGAGGAGAAAATTTCTCCATGCAATTGCCAGGAAGAATTCCTGAGCTGATCTGCTTTTACTGTTTGAATGAACTTCACAACAGCAAACCAAATTCCCCAAAACATGAGAAGTGGTTTAGGAGAAGACCAAAGCCACAGCAGCCCTTTGACTCGTGGCTTTTTCAGGCTGGCCTCTAGAGGTGTGCTGCAATGGGGTGAAGCTTCAGTCACAAGTAAAGGTGCAGTCTGAAAGAGATTGTGTCTCTTTCTCCCCAAAGAAAGAGGAACTCTGGCTTGTGAAACAGTTAAGGATGTTAATTTTAGGTCTCTCAAGAATCCTTCAGCTTTACCTGCTTAAGGATCAGGTGGTTTAGAATCTTAGAAATGTTTAGCTTGGGAAAGACCTTCAGGGTCACTCAGCCCTACCAAGCATCCCAGCACTGCCCTCCCAGTCCCTGCTGGTCTCCCAGGGCAGAGAACCAGCAAGTGCCAGAGGACACAGCCCCCAGAGGCAAGTTGCAGCTGCACCATGAATCTGTACCTGTTGTGCTCGCTGTGCTCTCTGTCAAAGTGTTGCCATTGAAGTTAGCCTTGCAGGTCACCTCTGTGCCTTCTGCCACGCTGACCACTTTGACAGCATTGTACAAGCCCTCTGATGTCAGAATGGGTGGGCTCTGTTCATACACCACTTCATTGGGTGACATCTCCAAGGTGATGCTCTTTGTATTGGAATTCCTTGCCAAACAAGCTGCTTTCCCAGCACCTTCTCCCACATCCTTTGATTTCATCACAATGACTTGTGGGGTAGAATTTTTTTGATTGTCTGTAAAGAGAGGAGATGGTTTCACTGGATCACAGGCTCACCTGGCTGCTACATCACCTAAAGTCCATGGATAGTCCAGTGGTGACTAATTCCTAGCACTGCTAATGACTGCCTGCCCTTTTCTCATTATTTCTTGCTGCTGCTTCCTAAAGATGAAATCAAAGACAGAAAGATATGAGGACAGAGTTTTTCATAGGGACTTCAGTTCCATAGCTTCCTTCTGCCAGAACCCTGTGCCTGTGGATGTGGATTCTTTGTAAGTAAGGGGCCTGCAAATGACAGCTTATGGCACCTCACCCAAAATAGAACTATTCTGCTTTCTCAACTACTTAATTCCTAAACATAAAGCTTCTACAAAGTTCTCTCTTGTATATCCATGAGATGGGAAGGAGTAACTGTTTGTCCTTTGCTCTCCCTCCCCTCCCCCAAATCATCTTCTGATGTGGTTAAAAGGTCTAAGCAAAGGAAGAGTGGCAGAGCAAAGAGAAGTCTGTTTGGTGCTTCACTGTTACTGCAATGAACACCATTACTTGCAGAAATGAAGCACTGCTGCTAGAGGGGGGGCTCAAGGTTGACCCTTTCAATTCCAAATGCTTAGGTGCAGGAAGGAATTCTCTCTCTAAGAAGGGACAGTAGGAGAGAAGCAATCATAAGTCTGTGAATGGTTTATCTCCACAGCATCACAGAGTCACAGACTGTAGGGGTTGGAAGGGACCTCCAGAGATCACCCAGTCCAATCCCCCTGCCAAAGCAGGATCACCTGGGGCAGGTCACAGAGGAGCAGCCCCAGGTGGGTTATACATAGAAAGCCTAAATTTTAGCTAGGGACTTTCCAGCATGAAAGAGTGGCTGCCTGAGTTTTAGGAGGAAGAGAAGGGGGAGAAAAGAGTGACAGTCCCAGCAATACCAACTCAGACAGGCTGATGCACAAGGAACACTCACCTGGCTCCACGGTCAGCTGCGTCCCCTTGCCAAAGACGAGAGCAGCAGTCACACACAGCTCAAACTCCCTGGCACAAAAGCCTCATAGTGCTCAGGCTCCCTGCTCACATTTCCTTTGCAGGTGTTGTAACGTGTCAGAGCCTTTTACTCCTCCACTTCCCTTAGTAGCTGAGAAGATCTTTAAAGGCTTTTCATGTTTTCTGCTTTCTGAGCAGCCTGCTTGCAAGTTTTACCACCAAGCTGCTTCTGTGACATAGCTCTCTGGATAGGCTCTTCAGCAAGAGCAAATGTGCACAGTGCAATTGCAATTAATAAAGCAGAATTATTTCTTTATCAGACCTCAGAAGCCTCAACTGAGCCCCACTGTTCTGTATTACCTGAAAACAGAGCCATGGATTCCTACCCCTGCTTGCTTTTGGGAGGGATATTTCTGTTACATTCTGGCAGTAGCATTTCTTAGCACAAGAAGTTGTATTTATTTTTCTTTTTAGTCTTTTTCTCTTTAGTCTTTTTCTTGTTAGTCTCCCTGTGACTTACAAAGTCACAGCTATATATTCCATAATGTTAGGGGACTTCATATTCTTAATGAAACTTTATCTAGAATGAACACAATCAAAGCAAAACCTTTATCTGTTCTTAACCCTCCAGAGACTATGGCTGGAATATCCTGCAGTGACTACTGGTGCAGGGGGGGTTTATGCCATTATGGGTTGGAGGGCTCTCAAAAGCCTTGAGTACTAAGGTGTGTCTGTTCTTACCATCTTAAAATATATATTAACATCTCCCAAAAAATCCAACTTTAACAGCAAAAGGGTCAGGTTGCTCAAACTCAGGAAATTTTTGGCTTCAGCTTATTATTTCAATGGACACTGAAGGACTTAGAAGCCCTTACTGTGAATCCTAATCCCCAGGTCTTGGTGCAAGCTTTGGAAAAGTCATCCTGCCCTCAGCCAGAAAAAGAGAAATCATTGAACAGCCTGGAAACTGCAGTCAGCTGAGGTCTCATGTAATTTTACATCAGGAGGTCAGAAGGGAGAAACAGGCAGGAAAACCAAAGAATGATTCAAAGCATTTCAGGGAGGAGAAGAAAAAACTAATTAATGCCTTTGGTGAAACTGAATTGTTCTCCAGCTCAGGTTGTGGGAAACTCAATGAAGATGTTTTGGAAATTGGAGTAATATAAATATAATCTCCATCTCCATGACTATATTTAAAAGAGAAAATATAAAAAGCAAGACTTCCTTAAAGCAAGGATGTCTTCTGCAGTCAGTGAGCCACATGCTGCCTGCAGCTGGGAGAAACATCTTTCCTTGGCAGCCAAAGAACCAGCACTGAACTCCTCTCCAAAGACAGCCAAGAGTCAGATCAGCATTCTGGCAAAGGTCTGCCCTGGCAATGCCTTTGCTCTGCCAAAGCCAGCCCTTGCTGGGTTTTCTTGACAAATATTTTATCTTTTTTTTTGGCAAACAGCAGCTTCAAAAGAGTTGCTTCTGGCCCTACACTTGTAACTGGTTGAAAAGGACAGATCCTTCTTCAGACCGATAACTTCATATTCCTTCATCCCTTTGGAATCAGCCTTAAACAGTTCCAACCCAAACATTTACTCAGACCCAAGATATCCTACAGAGCTGAACTCTGAAGGCCTCACCCTTCTGGAGTGAGACCAGGATGGTTTAGGTATCTAAAACTCTGTGGGGCACTTCTGCAGCACTTGGAACACATGCAGGGATCTGAAAGCTCTGTAGCAAGTCTGAAAGTGTACACTTGCACACTTAGGCTAACCAAGATCACCCTGACAAGCAGAAAAGCTTGGGATGACCTCCACCTTTTTTACACATCACAAAATTTCATATGAACATATTGAGAGCTAAAGCTTGTTCTAATCCTTCTCAAGCTTGGACGTTGGTAGCCAACTTCCTTTCACTCTCAGTGGTCCTGGTATGAGGCAGTTGTGAATACTTAAGCCCTTATTTAACCTTCTTCCTCTGTCTCCATGCCACTGGAACTACATAGCTGGTGACAATATGAGTGTGGTACCAGGGTCAGAGCTAAGCTCTCACACAAGAGTGAAAGGTTGGTCTTAACACTCCTGTCAGCTCTTTGCCCAGCTGTGCTTTGCTGCTCAAAATAAGGCAGTGAAAGGCCACTGCAGAATAGGACACTTCACAGTAAATCTGGGCTAGAGAGCACTGAGAATGCAGAGCTAAACTGAAGTAGTGCACAGCAGGTGCCTGGGGATGATGGAGTAACCATGATACAGAGAGAAGCAGCCCAGCTGCTCCTGTGCAGCCCAGAGGACTGGGCTTGAAACCCTGGCCAAAGAGGGCTTTAGAGAGCACTGTGACCCAAACCCATTAGATTCTTCTGCCCTCCCACACCTTAATTTTAACATAATTTTTAGACACAGAGTAACAGCACTTACTTGGTTCGACCGTCAGCGTGGTCCCACTTCCAAAGATGAGCTTGTCAGTGCTCACACTGCTAAACCTTCTCCCAATAACAAACTGTCTCCTCAGGCTGCTCAAAAGTCAGACCCAGCAGGTGAAAAGCAGAGTATTTGTCCTCTGAGAAGGTGTCCAGAGCCACATTCTCTTCCATAATTGGAAAGGTAAAAAAAACCCCAAGGGAACAGTTTGGAGATTTGCAATCGCTTGAGCGGGTACAGAATTTGCAAGTTCTCTTTCTTCCTCCTTAGAGAAACTCGTGGAGCTCTGCACTTCCATGGCAAACAGAAACATGAAAAGCATATGGCATTTGTCTCCTTAACAGTCTAAGTCACTCATTTCTTTTCTTCCTCAAAACACATTGCCTGTTTTCCTTCCTTAGGTTTTTGTACAGGGCCCTGTGTTGTTTGTATCACCGTGGAACTCCAGCCCCCAACACAGTGCTGCACTTCATTACAAAAACTCTCTTCCTTCTCTGTCACTGTACTGAAGCTGGTACTATGCAGGCAGTCACATGGCTTCCCTAGTGGTTTCCAACTCAAAACACCACATGAAGTAACATGATGTGCCTTCTAGAGAGTGGTAGGGCTTGGGAGAGAGCTCTGAAGAGCATCCAGCCCAATAACCCTGCTGCAGCAGGACCATCGAGAGTAAACCTCACAGGAACCTCCTGTGGTCCAGTTTGATTTGTTGCCCTTTCTCCTGTCACTGAACACCACCGACAAGAGTCTGGCTCCATCCTTCAGACCTTTATATACTTACAGGCATTAATGAGATCCTCTCTTACTCTCCTCCAGGCTAAACAGCCCCAGGTCTCTCAGCCTTTCCTCATAATGTAGATGTTCCTGTCCCCTCAGTCTCTCAGTGGCTCTCTGCTGGACTCTCTCCAGTAGTTCCTTGACCATCTTGAACTGGGGAGCCCAGAATAGGATGCAGTATTCCAGATCAGGGCAGGGTAGAGGGGGAGGAAAGAAGTGACACTGGATCACAACACTTCCTAGACACCATTGTGCATAAAAGGAGGCACTTCTGCTTCTTCAGCCCTGGGCTCAACAGGGGATGGTTCCCAAGCCTCAGTGGGAAGGTTTTGTGGCTATTTACAGAGGAGCTTTCACACACACAATTATTCCTCTGTGGCACTTTCAGAGTTAACACTCCAGTGTCATTTGAAATGTTAAATAAAGAATTGTATTGGATGCAGAAGAACAACAATAAAATAAATCTCAGCCGTTTCAGTAGTTTGCTGGGCCAGTACATAATGTGCTGTATAAACCAGTTTCAACCCACCACATCCTACCTATGACACAGTCGTGGGGGATTACCCAGCAAGATATTTGTGTATCTGAGCCTGCAGGAGTAGTCTGAGGGTACCCCAAACCCCTTCCTGAAATTCCCTGCTATGGCAGAGTAATGGTTTAGCACAACAGCAACCTGCCTGCCCCTCAACACTGAAGTGAGGGGAAAAGTAACATCAAACTCAGGGCTGAGATGAAGAGATAAGATTTTAATATAAGATACCATAATGCATCATTAGCTTAGCTAATAACATAATTAATTATACAATGCATGGCTACCTTAGCTTAGCCTATTTTCAGAAGCAGCACAGTGAAATACAGGGGGAAAAAATCCCCCAAACCAGCACAAAACAGAAACCCAAACCCAGCAGCTACCTGACTGCCACCAGGCCTGCAGAAAGGAGCCAGCACCCAAGAACCCAGAAGCAGCAACCAGAACAGAAAGCCTCCCATGTTGCAATCTGAACTTCAAGCCCCAGAACACTCTGCTCCAGGTAACACTTTGGGGTTTGAAGCTGGCAGTGCTGCAGCACCCTGGGAGTGAGAGCAGCAGCTTCAGCTCCACCCGTGGCAGGCAGCAAGGGCACTTTCCCACACCTGTGCCATAAACTCTGACCTGTGTCTAGCTTACCTGAACTCTATCTTGATTAGGAAGCTGTAGTGGGTTGAGATCACCCCCAAAATAAATCACCAAACTAGCTCAGAAGGTATGGAAGCAAAATGAAGCTATATTTATAAGCAAGTTCACATTTAGAAGTATAAAACACAATTCATAGCTACAAAATACATTTACAATTCTGAAACAACACAAAGACCTCCCTTGAATTGTTTCCCACCCCTCAAACAAACCTAGAAGGGGCTACCAGCAGCCTCCTTCCTCCATCCTTCCCCTTCCCCTTCCCCTCCCCTCACAGATGCAATATGCCAGCAGAAGCTCAGGAAAGGGTAATGCAAAGCAGCTTCACAAAGAGAAGCAGCCAAGAGAAAGAAGTTTGTGCAGCAGACTAAACTCCTGCAGCAGTCCAAGGGATCATGCAGGCCTATCTGCTCCTGTTCTTTTGTATCCAATCTCTTGCTTTAGTTACCTTTTACTGTTTTTTCTACTCAATATCTCTGGAATTTTCCTGTTCTGTGTTTGCAATTAAGAACTCTAAACTACCACAGAAGCAAAGCAAACAAAGGTGCAAACAACTCCTGACACAAACAATATATTCCAAACCAGGTACCATGACAAAGTAGCTGATGCCCAAGGCTCTCTGGAAAAACAAAAGAAGGGGGAAAAAAGCCTAAAGTCTCTTTTGAAATGCAGATAAGCCTCAGGCTCTTTTAAATTAGAGCTTGGGGTAATAAGAGAGGGTGAAGGCCTGATCTTTAAGGTGACAGAAGGGTGAATTCAAATAAAAAAGGTTGAATTATAATGAAGTGAACACTTAGGGAGAAGTAGACACCTCTGAAAAGCCTCATGGAGTTAAGATGCAGAGAAAGCAAGGACAAAAAACCTCTGTACTTGTAGTGCTATCTCAAAGCATTTTGGAGAACTCTCCTGGGCTGCAGGAAGCTGTTTGCTTTTTCATCTAGAATTTGGTTTCAGTGCTCAGGAGCATCAGGAACGTGCCTCAGCTGGGCTCTTACGGTTGGTGTCTGGTTGTCATCTGAGTCTTTATCCTGTTTTAGGCAAGATGAGAAAGTAGGCAAACTGATGCTCTTTGTTAGGTGGAGGCACTGATCCCCTGGAAGTGGCCACTAAAGAGCAAAGTTGTTGCAGGTTGATCAAATCTTTCATGGTGATCACTTCCTGCATCCTCAGCACCATCTGGGCCTGGGTGACAAGAGATGAACTCAGTCGCTGAGACTCTGCAGCTTCAAGAGCCTGATCCTCCCTTTTGTAACAAAAGAGAGGCAGGCTGAGGCTGGACACCAGGCTGGGAAATGGAGGCTCCCAAGCTCACAGCTTGTGGCTTCTGGCACCGAGGAAGGCTTCTTGCTTCACCTGAAGATTTGCAACTACATAATAGATTCAGTGCAGCCATAGCAAACAAGGTGTGCCTGAGCCCACTGACCAGGGGCCACACAGCAGCACCAAGTGAAGCAGTGTTAGGGCTCCCTGCTGCAATGAAGCCTCCTCTGACAGCTGGACCTGTCACCTAGAGAGGTTTACTGCTTACCATGGCAAGGGACTTGCACAACTTATCACACCCACAGATTGTTACCACTTGCTGCTCTTCCATGTGGATACAAATGGCACTGCCAGGGGACCTCTGGAATGTAGCAAGCAGGCTCTGGGTGGGAAAGTCAAAGGCATGTGGGCCAGGTGAGTTTTGCTTTGATCCTGTTGGTGAGAGGGAGGATGAGGAGTGGATGGAACCTGCTGGTCAACAGTTAGTAGCACAGCTGCAGTGGCAGAAGAGACTTTGGATTCTATGACCACAGGATCCTGTCTAAGGATGGAGGGCTGGTTAGAAAAGATGACATCCATACGACTACATGAAGCAAAAGCATCTGTGCCAACAGGCTTGCCAACCTGATAAGGGCAGCTTTAAAACTAGGAACAACAGGAGGAGAAGAGGATGAGCAATAATTGAATGAGAGCATGGTGGGAAGGGTTGGTACAAAACATATGAGGAGTGCTAGGAACAAAATAAGCTTTCATGTAAAGCCAAAGGCAGGATGAAGTGCACTTCAATAAGGAAGTTGCTGTGGGGAAAAAGGAACCCCTGAGACCTTCTCTGGGAAATGAGCAGGGCTGGGAGCCTCTTTACAATGCCCATGCACAAAGGCAGGCAGTGTTGGGAACACACAAGCAAAGGTAGAACAAGTCTGATAGTAGTTACAGGGTTAAGGTCTTGTTCACAACACAGATGTGGCAGGACAGCTCCCATGGCTCAAGGACCTCTGTGTGCAGTGAAGTGCAGGGCAGTGCACACTGCCTGGGCTCCTCCCCAGCACTGCTCTGTTCTCCCTCCACTGCCTGGCTGCAGAGCTGGACACAGGTGGGTAGTTTGTAGAAGTACTGTGGTGGATGGAGCCAGCCTGATTAGAAAAGAGAGCCTGGGAAGGTGAGGAGGAGGAATTGCACTGTCTGGGAGAGCAGCCAGAATGTCCAGAGCTCTGTTTTGGGGTGTGGCTGGGTCAGGATTATAGAATCCTAGAATTGTTTCAGTTGGAAAAGTCCCCTAAGATGATCAAGTGCACCTGTTGACTTCTAATACCACCACGGCCATTAAACTACATCCCCAAGTGCCATGGCCACAGGTTTCCTGAACACATCCAGGGATGGGGACTCCACCACCTCCCTGGGCAGCCTGTTCAAATCCCTGACCACTCTTGCAGGAAAGAAATTCTTTCTAATCTCCAACCTACACCTCCCCTGGCAGAACTCTAGACCATTTCCTCTCCTTCTATCACCTGATACCAGGGAGAAGAGACCAACCCCACCTCACGCCAACCTCCTTTCAGGGAGCTGTAGAGAGCAATGAGGTCTCTCCTCAGCCTCCTCCAGACTGAACAGCCCTAGGCCCCTCAGCTACTTCTTATAAGAATTGTTCTCAACACCTCTCACCTGTGTGCTGACAAAAACTGGCACATGTGACT
The DNA here is from genome assembly GCA_013399055.1 of Ramphastos sulfuratus. Lineage (NCBI taxonomy): Eukaryota > Metazoa > Chordata > Aves > Piciformes > Ramphastidae > Ramphastos > Ramphastos sulfuratus. The sequence goes on from WBNM01046165.1 coordinate 23,246, forward strand.
GATCACCTGGAGCTTCTCCTTGCAAATGAGGGGAACTTGGTGGTGGATATGAAGATGAGAGGCAGCCTTGGCTGTTTGAGCTCAGGACCCAAAGAGCAGGAAGCAATGCAAAACATGGGACCAGAGTCCTGGACTTCAGGAGATCAGAATTTGGGCTCTTAAGGGATGTGCTTGGAGGAATCCCATAGATTATGGTGCTGGGCAGAGCAGGGGTCTAGGAGAGCTGCTTGATTTTCAGAAATCAGCTCCTTCAAGCTCAGGAAAGTCCTACAGAGGTGACAGAACCCCAAAATGCTGAACAAGAGGCTCATGAACAAGCTCAGGAATGGCAGACACGATGAACCATTCAGCTCTAGCAGCTGGGAGATTCCTAGAGGGCAGTATCCTTTCTAGTCTCCTGTTCTTGCTCTTCATGCATCTGCTGCTGGACACCGCAGGAGGTTGGGTTAAAAGGATCTTTCTCTTACCAAACCCAGCATGACCAGATCTTACCTCCCCTGTGTGCTTTCAGACAAAGAGAAGAACAGAATGCTAAGCCTAAATGGACACATCCAAGTGCAGAGGGTTAATCCCCACTCACTCAACTGCAGCTGATGATCAGATGTCCAAAAAGAGCTGCTGGCAGCCTCCAAGATCTGATGCTGAATGGTGAAGAAATTGTTCTTGCATAGAAAGGTCTTTCTGTTATCTGAGTCATCCTGGGGATCAAACTTGTGTATGTGCTTACAGCTGGCTGAGAGGAGACTCTGCAGGTCCCACGTTTCCACCTCCCAGCGAAGTGGGCGACTGAGGCAGTTTGTGTGCGGAGGTTGAGTCTCTGGCAGTCAGGGTGGTAGCCCACACAGTGGTAGAGAGTTCTACAAAAACATTTGCTTTTTGCAGTGTCAGCTGATGTCTCTTCTTTCATGTCCTTTGAAGAGCTGTTTTTTTATTTTCCTCTCCCTCCACACTGGTGTATTTGCTATCCACCTGGGGTGTTGGCAGATGGAGCAGCATTGAGCTCTCACTAAAATATTGTCTGCACTTAACAAAAAGCTCCTTTTGAGTTGTTAGAGCTGTTCTCTCTGGAAGGACCCAATTACTGGTTTTAGAGGCATAGAATCATAGAATGCTTTGGGTTGGAAGGGACCTTAAAGATCATCTAGTTCCAGCACTCCTTCCACTAGCCCAGGTTGCTCCAGGCCCCACCCAACCTGACCTCAAACACTTCCAGAGAAAGGGCTTCCACAGCTTCCCTGGGCAACCTGTTCCAGTGTCTCACCACCCTATGGAAATAATTTCTAGCTAACCTCCAATCTACATCTCCACTCTTCCAGCCTAAAGCCATTATCCCTTCTCCTGTCACTACATGCCCTTGAAAAATGTCCCTCCCCAGCTCTCCTGTAGGCACTCTTCAGGTAATGGAAGGCTGTTATAAGGGCTCCCTGGAGCCTCCTCTTCTCCAGGCTGAGCAGTCCTGCAGCCTGTCCCCATAGTGGAGGTTCTCCACTCTTCTGATCATCTTCATTGTCCTGTTCAGGACTCGCTCCAACAGTTTGATGTCTTTCCTGTGCTGGGGGGCAGAAGCTGGGAAAGAGCCACAGCTCTTTTAAGAAATTTCAAGAGAGTTGCACTGAAATATTTTAAGGAATATCTGGGAACCAGCTGCCTCCATCATTAATTTTAAATTTAATTGTGTTCCACATCTCCAAACTCCTCCTGGACAGATATAATCCAAATACCTCCTGGAGGTATTTCTGTCCTCAGAGCCTGTGTTCATGCCAATGAAAACTCAGCCCATCTTTACCAATTATTCAAGAGTTATTTTGGTTTAGCTGGTGGTAGTTTAATGCACTCCATGTGCTAAAGCTGCTTTAGTTATTCAAGTATTTTATTTTTCTTGCCATTTTTCTAAAGGCCCTGGGAGTTTTTTCTTGATTATTTGCACCATTGTTTTTCTCAATTGTTTGATCTTTGAACTCAGATTGACCACTGAGCTGTCTGTGCTTTGGACTTGTGATTGGTGGAAGGGCCAAATATGCCCAGAATAAGCCCAAAACATGTTTCTACATGTCCAGGCACAGACCCCTCTTACCCTTCCCTCCAGAGTGGGGAACTTTCAGCCCTTAGCTGAACAAAGGGCTGGGTGCCTGCCAGTCTGGCAAACGAGGACATGTTTTGCTCCTGTCATCACCTTGTAACAAACAAGGTGCAGGCATCTGGCATATGCTTCCCTTGTGGAAGGCTCACGCCTTCACCAAATTTGGCTAGATGCCATTCTATTGGTTAATTACTCTGTTTAACTCTGTTGCCAATACCCAAACATGTTTCTGGACCCTTTAAATACAAACCAAGATGGTAAATAACACACCTTGTTGCCTTGTCTACCCAGAAGTTCTGCTGTGCCTCAGTTTACCCAGGAAAAGCACAGGCACCTGTGCTGTAACCAAGAAGCCTTTCCCAAAAGCTGCCCAAACCCACAGCCATAGCATGAACAGCCCCACCAGCAGGCAGAAACCTCTTGCCCTGCAGAAAGGGGCAGGCTGGCAGAGCCAGGTGCCCTGGAAAGCTGTATCACTGCAGCCCACAGCTTTGCAAATCAGACCTCACCGCAGCCTCTGCCCTGAGACACCACCTAAGCACCTGAGACCCCTGACAGCCTGTGAGCCTGGGGAAACCTTTGTGCAGACCCCTGGGAGCCCCGAGGGAATTCTGCCAGAGAGTGGAAGATCTGCTGCCATCATGCTGAGGCCAGACCCCTCTGAGGACCCTGAGAAAACCCAGCCAGGAACCAGCCATAGCTGCTTGCCGAGCTGAGAGTGCCCTTGAGAGCCCAAAAGCTGTTACCGGCTGCGGTGCCATGAAAGGATCACTGCACCCTATGAAAAAAGGGATCACTGTACCCCACAAAAAAGGGTCACTGGAGCAGCTCTGTGCCAGAGAACCAGCTGCTGCCAGGTGAGTGTTGTTGTAGGCCTAAGCAGGCCAAAATAGGCTTATCCATGTCCTGGCTTGCCCAGAGATGTTTTTCTGCTCTCCCTCCCTCTGTTTTGGGGAGAAGCAACTGCAGGAAAGAGGACAAAGGACTTGGAGCCACTGAGTCTAAGGCTCTGGCCTGCCCAGACTTGATTGCATCCTGTGGTAAACAAGATGCACACACATGGCTTATGTATGCCTTGTGCAAGGCCTGTGTGCTGCCCTAAAAAGGGTAAAGCAAGCCTATGGCTTCATCTAATATGGTCCAGCTTGGCTAACTGCCATTCTGATTGGCTATTCTGTGTCCAAAGTCCCATTAGTCTTGGGCTGTATTGATAAAAAGAGATGAGCAGGTAAACACAACATGGTCTGCTGTTGTACTTGTGCTTGCTAGTGCCTTACTGCATCCTGAACTGTCCAGAAACTGCCTGCTTCGAGTTTACCAGGATCGGGCTTTAAATGCCTGTGTAGCCAGCCTGACATCTGTGCTGAGACTGCACATCACAGACATCCTGCCTACACCTGAAAGTCTCTTGCCAAGACAGGAAGTCCTGGAGATACACAGATCATCCAGAGGTCAGGACCAGGTCAGAGACTGTCTGCCTCTTTTCCCCAGCAGCTTGTGAAGTCTGGGAAGAATCAGAAGTCTCAACGGATTACAAGACAGTAACAGAATTCCCTGAAAGCATTTGGGTACTGTCTAAAGCTGTAGCCAGCCCTGCCAATCAGGAGATATTTTGTGAGTAAATAGTTAAAGCCTCTTGTAATTCACCATTGCCTTCTGCCATAAGCAGAAAGGAGCTCCTTAACTCCATCTAGTGGGCAAACGGAGTATTGACCGCAAGCAGAGTATTGACTGCAGGAACCTTCTCTGCCAGTTCAATGACTGTTGTATATTATTGCTAGTTACTTCTAGATCCTGTGTTATTATCTGTATAAAGTTTCCATGACTGTTGCAGAAGAATCTAATTATTATTTAAGAACAGTGGTTGGCATGGTGAGAGTTCTGAATATTGAATATTAATAAACAGTATTAAAAAAAAAATCATATCTCGCATTAATTAATTACCCCTCCATAACAGTGAGCCAAAGCTGCTCACCCAAGAACTGCTGTCCTGTGAGCCTAGTGAGAAATAGCACTGGCTACACTTTCCTGTGAGAAACAGAGCTGGCTACACAGCCGAGCCTCGAGGACACTGCGAAAGCCATGAGCCAGAGCCCGAAACTGCCTGCCTGAGAATGGAGAGTTGCAGCGAGACCAAGCTGAGCAAGGATGTTCTACTCTAGAGAGACTGTGCCGCCTGCCGAGCCAAGCAGCCAGCCCAGAGAGTCACCGCAGCACCCCACGAACCGTGAGGGTTCTGCACCGAGGGCCAGCGAAAGTCACTCCGGGGTAACCTACTCCCCCACACTGCATTCTGCAAATGCTGCAGCACAGCTCTCCGTGTGGTCAAGCCCCCATGTAGTGGATACTCTTTGCTTTGTTAAACCAGTACACTTGTACTATATTCTGTGGATTACAATTGCAGCCCCGGAAAGATTCTGGAGAATAATAAACTTGTGAGTAATTGACCTTATCTCCAAAGTCTCTGTAAAAGGTTTGTGCCAGCCACAGAGTCCATAGAGTCCCTAGTGGGCAAGCAGCATCACTGCCGTGAATCTCTTTTCCAATTTGAATCATTGTTTACATTTTCTGGTTTTGCTTTAAGTGTCTTAAATTGTTTAATGCTACCTGTGTATTGTACATATCTGTGTAAGTATCTTTCACAACCAAACAATGACCCTGTAAATAAGTTAAGGCAAGATTTTTCACATTAATAAATAATATTTTTATAAACATCTCTGCTATTTATTAATATTTCATATTAAGTGAAGAGGGCACTGATGCAAGCCTTGTGGCAGGACTTTCTGAAGGAGAGTGTAGTGGGAGACAATGCCAAAGGCTTTACTAAAGTCCAGGTAGACAACATCCACGGTCTTTCTGTCATCCTCTAGGCAGGTCACCTTATTGCTGAAGATCAAATTAGTCAGGCAGGACCTGCCTTTCATAAACCCCTGCTGACTGGGCCTGATTGCCTGGCATCATGTCTGGTCCCATAGCCTCGGGTACATTCAGGTTCCCCAGATGGTCTCAAATCTGATCTTCTTTTACAGGTGGAGGAACTTTGCACCCCTAGTCCCTGCCTTGAGGTCCAGAGAGGTGTGAGAAGAGAGGTTACTACTGAAGACTAAGGCAAAACAGTTGTTGAATACCTCAGTCTTCTCCTCATCTGTGCTTACCAGCTTGCCAGTCCTCCTCATCAGGGGAACATCTTTTCTCTGACTTTCCTTTTCTGGCTGACATACCTGTAGAAGCCCTTCTGTTACTCTTGGCATCCCTTGCCAGGTTGGGTGTCTGATAGAACTTCTGTGGTCCCATAGCTCACCTCCATATTTTCAAATTTCTCTTTTACATAAAGTGCAGTTCCATCTCCTCTTCTTTCTTTTCTGTCTCCAAGAGAGTTTGTAGCCATTCATTGTGCTTTTGCAAGCACAATGAGACTTCTTCCAAGTTCTGTGATTCTTATGCCATAACTCTGAGGCTGGGGCTCCAGTTCTCCAGATGATGTGCATTGGTATACATGCATTTGAGGTGGCTAAACTCAGAGTTCTTGAACTCAGAAAGCCCTGGGGAGCATTCCTCACTATTCTCACTTTTGCTTATGAATATGCAGGTGCCACAGCTCTGAATACTACTCACTAAGTTTATTACTTTAAAGCATAGTTCACTAAGTCAGCTAATCTGCCATTGAAGATTCTCCTTCCTTTTCTACATAGGTCTAGAGATCCTATCTCTCCTGAAGAGGATACTTCATCAAAGAATGTGATTGCAAAAATCAAAGCCCTGGCAGTGACATCAGAAGGAAAAGATCACCTTGGTGCCTATCTCTTTCACTTTCACCTCATGAACTCTGAAGTTCTTGTTGAAGTTGCCCAGGTTTTGTACTACTGTGCCATGGGTGCCACATGGAAAAGAAGTAGGGGCTAGGATTCAGTGTTTTTTACCAGTGGTGGCAGACTCTCTGAGACATCCTGGGTGAGACTCCTGACAAGCAGTGAACTTCCCTTGACTATCTGTCAGGCTAGCAAATGGATATCTCAGTGCCTGTCACTGGAAAGTCACCCACTACCAGCACTGACTGCTTCCATTGACAGCTTTTAGTGTATGCTGCTGGTTCTGTTTCTTCATGCAAAGCTGATTCATTGGTGTGGTCCTCTGCCATGGATCTATTGCTGGTTGGTTTTTAAAAAAGGAGTAAAGAGACAACCAGTTCCCATGGGGCATCAGAAATCATGGTGACTCTTTCTCCAAGGTGCTGTTCACTGCTGACTCCATCAAGCTCTTGCACAGGCAGTTCCTTGATGTGTGGCTCCAAGACCACCCGGACAATGGCTGCTGCAGCAAGGAAGAAGCCATGATCATTTAAATGACCAAGGGTCAAAACAACGCTGGTGGAGGATTGTGATGACACTGGACTAGTTGAAAGACTAAATTCTTCTCTTTGACTCCAGCTGAATGTTGAGGTTTAACACTAACCAGAAACAAAGCATCACACAGCTGCTTGCTCACTTCATTGCAACATGGGATAAGTGAGAGAACTGGAAAAAACAAAACAAAAGGAAAACAACAGCAAAGCTCATGGATTGAGTTAAAGATAGTTTAATAAACAGAAGAGTAAAACCAGACAAAATACTAAAAGAATTTTTTTTCCATTTGAGAGACAAATCATTTTATCTCTGCCAAGATGAATGGTGAGGAACTCACACTCCTGCCCCTGAATCTGCTCTGCATGAGCACAGGAGGGACAACTTGAGGAGGAGGTTACAAATGGGCTTTTGAGATAGCAACTGTAGAAATTGAGGATAGTAAATTGAAGCTGTCTATTAGACCTGAAATCTCAGATGAATCTGCAGTTGTGGGACATCATGACATAGAGGATGCAAACCTGCCATTTGCTTCTCAAACTATGAGCCATAGGCAGTACAGAACTAACTGTGACTCTTCGGTGTCCATTCATCAGCTGATTCATCAATTGGAAAGTCAGGATGTCATCAGCAAAGCTCATTCACCTTTCAACAGTCTGATTTGGCCCATGGAGACTTGTGTTTGATAGTGGACTTCTGTGCCCTCAACG
>WBNM01046166.1:1462-12092 GCA_013399055.1 Ramphastos sulfuratus
TGCCCTGCTGCCCACACTGCTCTTGCTGCAGCCCAGCACACAGTTGCTGTCTGGGCTGCACTCACACTGCAGCCTCATCTTGAGCTTTTCATCACCCCAGACCCCCAGGGCCTGTTCCTCAGGGCTGCTCTCAGCCATTCCCCACCCAGCCTGGAGCTGTGCTTGGGATTGTGCCTACCCAGGTGCAGGACCTTACACTTGGCCTTGTTGAATGTCATGAGGTTGGCCTGGACACACCTCTGCAGCCTGTCCAGTTCCCTCTGGATGGATCCCTGCCCTCTAGCAAGTCGACTGTGCCACACAGCTTGGTGCCATCTGCACACTTGCAAGCTTGGAGATAGGAAAAATACTACTTTTGGAGGAAAAGTAGGTTGATAACTAAGGATCTTAATTCCAAAATTCAAACTTCAAGAAATTAAGAGAATGAGTTAGCAATAACTGCACCTAGGTGTTGAGGACTTGCATGTGGAGAAAGCTTGGCCCCTGTCAAGTCTTTCTGCAAAAAGGTATCTGGAATTCATATCTTAAACAAGAGGGACAGTCAGTCCCAGCTGAATAAATAGCCACTTCAAAAGGGTTTGGGGGACCAATCAAAAGCTTGAAAGGAATGGAATGAAATGATTTGCTTGAAAAATATTAAGGAGAGTAAGGATAAAGTGAGAATTGTCAGAAGCCCAGCTGAGTTTCCTTAACAAAGGAAATTAAAGCAGGGGCTAATGAGAAAGAAGATATGAAAAGGAATGTTTCCACATTTGAGATGAAAGCAAAAAAAACCCCCACAATCTATCACATACCCATCTGAAACTTCAGAAGATCTTTATTCAGCCAGAAATTTCCATTAATGACATAGGTACAAAGAATATAAGCTGTAATGATGGAATGGACAGAATCACAGAATGTCAGGGGCTGGAAGGGACCTCCAAAGCTCATCCAGTTCAATCCCCCTGCCACAGCAGCATCACCCAGAGCAGATCACACAGAACACATCCAGGCAGCTCTGGAATATTTCCAGAGAAGGATGTTCCACAACCTCCCTGGGCAGCCTCTTCCAGGCTTCTGTCACACTCACAGGAAAAAAAAATCCTCCTCATGTTTAAATGAGACTTCCTATGCCTCAGCTCCCACCCAGTGCCCCTTGTGCTGGCACTGGGCATCACCCAGCAGAGCCTGGCTCCAGCCTCCTGGCACTCACTTTTACATCTTTATAACCATTGCTGAGGTCACCTCTCAGTCTCCTCTTCTCCCAGCAGCACAGCCCCAGCTCCCTCAGGCTCTCCTAGCAGAGCTGTTCCATTCCCTTCAGCATCTCTGTGGCTCTGCACTGGACTCTCTCAAGCAGTTCTGTTTCCCTCTTGATCTGGGGGCCCCAGAACTGGACACAGTATTCCAGATGTGGCCTCACCAGGGCAGAGTAGAGGGGCAGGAGAACCTCTCTCCACCTACTAACCACAGCCCTTCTAATCCACCCCAGAATGGCATTGTGCCCAAGAGCACATTGCTGGCTCATGGTCAACTTCCCATCCACTAGGACCCTCAGCTCCTTTTCCCCTTTACTGCCTTCCAGCAGGTCAGTTCCCAATCCATAGTGCTCCCTGAGGTTGGTCTTTTCCTGGTGCAAGACTCTAGACAGATTCTTGCTGAATGTCATTCCATTTCTCCCTGCCCACCTCTCCAGCCTGTCCAAGCCTGGCTGAATGGCAGCACAGCCTTCTGGTGTGGCAGCCACTCCAGCCAGTTTGGTGCCATCAGCAAACTTGCTGACAGTGCACTCTGTGCCCTCATCCAGGTCACTGATGAATATGTTGAACAGAACTGGTCCCAGTACTGACCCCTGTGGGACCCCACTAGTTACAGGCCTCCATCCCATTGACCACAATGGGACACTTTCTGATGGCTGATGGAATAAAAAATAGTGGGACACTTTCAATAGGGAGGGATCAAGACTCAATCATTTTGAGAACCTAAAGAATAGGATGGATTAATTTTAATAACACAACGTGCAAGGCAACTGATAGCAGTAGTTTCTACTAGCAGGGAGAACCCTGTTAGTTGGCAGTGATAGTAGGTAGAGAGAGCTGATTGTGCCAGTTGAAGATGACCATAGCAGCCCTGAGGAAAAGGCCCTGGGGGTCTGGGGTGATGAAAAGCTCAACCTGAGCCTGCAGTGTGAGTGCAGCCCAGACAGCAACAGTGTGCTGGGCTGCAGCAAGAGCAGTGTGGGCAGCAGGGCAAGGGAGGGGATTCTGCCCCTTTGCTCTGCCCTCCTCAGACCCCAGCTGCAGTCCTGTGTGCAGTTCTGGAGCCCCCAGCACAGGAAGGACATGGAAGTGTTGGAGCCAGTGCAGAGGAGGCCACCAAGATGCTGAGAGGGCTGCAGCAGCTCTGCTGTGAGGACAGGCTGAGAGAGTTGGGGCTGTGCAGCCTGGAGAAGAGAAGGCTTCCAGGAGAGCTTGGAGTGGCCTTCCAGGATCTGAAGGGAGCCTACAGGAGGGCTAAGGAGGGACTGTTGACAAGGTCTTGTCATGACAGGATGAGGAGGAATGGGTTTGAACTGGCAGAGAGGAGATTTAAACTGGATGTTAGGCAGAAGTTCTTTACAGTGAGGGTGGTGAGACACTGGCACAGGGTGCCCAGGGAGGGTGTCGGGAGCGGAGGCACAGAATGTGATCAAAGATCACATTCTGTGCTTCTGTGCTCCACAACCTCCCTGGAGGTGTTCAAGGCCAGGTTGGATGAGTCCTTGAGCAACCTGTTCTAGTGGGAGGTGTCCCTGCCTATGGCACAGGGGAGTTGGAACTGGCTGAGCTTTGAGGTCCCTTCCAATCTAAACCATTCTATGATTCTATAGACGTCAAAACTCAGCTGAGCAAAAAACCAGCTGCTAAAATCACACAACCTGACAGGTCAGCTGTTTCCATTAGACATTGCAGATAAGCCCATTGGTCTCATCTGAAGCACTTTGTGCCACTCTGATCACTGTCGTTCAGGAAAAGATTAGTTTGCACCGCGGGAGGGGTAGAGGAGGACTCAAGAGCTGATCAGTAAAGTGGGGAATATGAGAGGAGAATACAAATGGTTCATTTAGCTGAGAGAAACAAAAGGTGAAAAGAGGTGTGATTCCAGTCTGGAAATACTGAAAGTAAGCTTCAGTTGTGACAAAAGCATTTCAGGCTAAAGGGTGGTAATGTGTGAAGAAGAAATGGTTTTGAGTGATGGCTGTAGCAGATAATGTTAGGCAGTAATTGTGCTAATTCAGGGCCTTTATGTGTTCCTCCACAACACTGCAAAATAAACTGTATGTAAAAAGAGTAAAGATTCATGCAAGACTCCTGCATGGTCATGAACATTACTTGCAAATGAAACATGAGCTCCAAAAGGAGGAAGATAATCCCATGTAGTCAGCTCTTTCTTAATGATACTGCTGGCTCCTGGTGAGGCTGGGGTCATTTTCACCCCTCTTCAAAGTCAGCAGTGCAGCTTGATAAATGGCTTCAAACCAGAGACTTCCCTCAGCAAGGAAAAAGCTGTGCAGTGGGATGTGTAGGTGGTTCTGCACCTGGAGAGGAATAATCCTCACTGTCAGTACAGCCTGGGGGATGAGGTGAGGGAAAGCAGCCCTGTGGGAAAGGACTTGGGGGTGCTGATGGACCAGAAGCTGGACATGAGCAGGCAGTGTGAGCTTGCAGCCCAGAAGGCAAATCCCAGCCTGGGCTGCAGCCAAAGCAGCTTTGCCAGCAGAGCCAGAGAGGGGATTCTGCCACTGTCCTCTGCTCTGCTGAGACCTCACCTGCACTGCTGCAGCCAGCTCTGGAGCCCTCAGCACAGGAAGGACATGGAGCTGATGGAGCAGGGCCAGAGGAGGCCACCAAAATGCTCAGGGGGTTGGAGCAGCTCTGCTGCAAAGCCAGGCTGAGGGAGCTGGGGGTGTGCAGCCTGCACAAGAGGAGGCTCTGGGCAGACCTAACAGCAGCCTGCCAGTGCCTGAAGGGGCTGCAAGAAGGCTGCAGAGAGACTGTTTGCAAAGGGCTGCAGGGACAGGACGAGGGCAATGGCTGCAAAGTAGAGCAGAGCAGCTTGAGATTGGATGTGAGGAACAGGTTCTGCACCAGGAGGCTGCTGGAACACTGCAACAGGTTGCCCAGGGAGGTGGCTGTGTGCCCATGGCTGGAGCTATTGAAGGTGAGGCTGGAGAGGGCTGTGGGCAACCTGCTCTAGTTGAGGATGTCCCTGCTGAGTGCAGAGGGGGTTGGACTGGATGAGCTTTGGAGGTCCCTTCCAACCCAGCCCATTCTGTGATTCTATGATTTTATGGTCTTCTGTATAAGCTGGGAGGAAGGAAGGAGAAAATTTGCAACGTTCACTTTCAGATTGTGAAGAGAATCTTTCTGTTCCAGAGGGAGCAAATCAGTGATGAGGGAGGACAGCACTTTGGAAAATAGAGCCTGGGTCATGACTTGAGCTGTTAGCTTGAAAGGGAAGTTTACAAAATAGTTTCAGAGCTGTCTTAAAGGCAGGCAAGTGGTGGTGTTACAATTTTGCGTAACACAATACAAGCCACAGCTCTATAACCTGTCATTAATGGTGCATTTCTGCCTTGCCAGTTTTCTGGTTATCATTTTCTTTTGTTCACTTCCCACTGCACCCTGCCTTAATCCTCACTGGTTTTATTCTTCTGGAGATGGATATGGAGAACCTGTACTAGTGGGAGGTGTCCCTGCCTATGGCAGGGGGTTGGAATTAGATGATCCTTGAGGTCCCTTCCAACCTTACCATTCTATGATTCTATGATGACATGGATATGTTTTCCCACCATTTCACTCTTTCCTTGTGCAGAGAAGGACCACGAGGATGAGCAGAGGGCTGGAGCTGCTCTGCTATGAGGAGAGACTGAGGGAGTTGGGGTTGTTCAGTCTGGAGAGGAGAAGGCTCCCAGGTGACCTTATTGTGGCCTTTCAGTATCAGAAGTGGGCCACAAGAAAGCTGGGGAGGGACTTTTTAGGCTGCCAGGGAGTGATAAGACTGGGGGGAATGGAACAAAGGTAGATTCAGACTGGATGTTAGGAAGAAGTTGTTCAGCATGAGGGTGGTGAGACCTTGGAAGGGGTTGCCCAGGATGATGGTGGAAGCCTCATCCCTGGAGGTGTTTAAGGCCAGGCTGGATGAAGCTCTGGACAGCCCTGAACTAGTGTGAGGTGTCCCTGCCCATGGCAGGGGGGTTGGAACTGGATGATCCTCATGGTCCCTTCCAGCCCTGACTGATTCTATGATTCTATAATTCTATGATTCTATGATTCATTGATTCTATAATTCTATAATTCTATGAATCTATGATTCTGTCATTCTATGATTCTGTGATTCTGTGATTCTATGATTCTATGATTCATTGATTCATTGCTAAATTGATTCATTGATTCATTGCTAAATTGATTCATTGATCCTATGATTCATTCTTTTCCTCATTTGACAAGGTAGGCAATTTAAATTAGGAGAGTTCCAGACAAACACTGTTTTATTTATCAAATCCCTTGTCTGCAGCCCCTTTTTTCATGAACATTCATGGGATTGGGCATCAGGATAGGGCAGTTTGGGCATCAGGATAGGGCAGTTGTGAACAAGTTGGGGAGGCAAGGAGAGGGATTACTTAAATTAATAACTGAATATCCTGAGAAGTGGTGAAGGAAGAATTTATTGGTAGGTGTGAGGTCAGTTGACAGAAGGTTTTGTTTTTCCTGCTGATCTGTATTCCAGACTCTTGGCTTTTTGAGCTGTTTTATAGGCTGTTCCCTAGTAGTGGCATGCAGCTCTTTGCTGTGATACAGCATAAAAATGCTTCCTCTAAGTATGTTTTACAGCAACCTATTTATTTTTTTTTTTAAAGGCTATTTCTGTGCATTTACCAGCAGATTAAGGCTGAAAACCCTTGCTGGAATACAGCTCCTGTTGTCAATAGAAGGAAAAAAAGGTACAGCCTTCAAAGGGCATGAGGAGGAGGTAGAAGGATGGATTTTAAGCATGGGTAGCATAAATACTCTGCAGTCCCTTCCCATTTTCTGACTGATGCTGAACTACATGTGCTGCCTGTTACAGCAATATTGATTGCAATCAGATGATAAAATCACTGCACAGAGAAAGGAACCACTGCAGTGAAAATGACAAGAAGGAAATGTGCTGAATTCTTGATTCAGAAATGATTTCTTGGAATAATATTGAAGAAAAAAGAAAAAAAACCCAAAACCAAAAGACACCCTCATAGCTGAGAGTTAATCATATGAATAACAAAATCATAGAATCATAGAATGGGAAGGTTGGAAGGGCCCTCAAGGATCATCTAGTTCCAACCCCCTGCCATAGGCAGGGACACCTCCCACTAGAACAGGTCACTCAAGGCCTCATCCAACCTGGCCTTGAACACCTCCAGGGAGGTTGTGGAGCACAGAAGCACAGAATGTGATCACATTCTGGAACACTGCAACAGGCTGCCCAGGGAGGTGGTTGTGTGCCCATGCCTGGAGATATTCAAGGTGAGGCTGGAGAGGGATGTGGGCAACCTGGAACACTGTGCTGGAACACTGCAACAGGTTGCCCAGGGAGGTGGTTGTGTTCCCATGCCTGGAGATATTCAAGGTGAAGCTGGAGAAGGCTGTGGGCAACCTGCTCTAGTTGAGGATGTCCCTGCTGAGTGCATGGGGGTTGGGCTGGATGAGCTTTGGAGGTCCCTTCCAACCCAGACCATGCTATGAGTCTATGATCAGACCTACATTTTTTTCCCTTATGATCAGACCTACATTTTTTTCCTTAGACAACAGCAGCCAAGAAAAAGAATGCACATCTCAGATCTTTTAATGTAGAATGATTTCATGCAGTTTATGTATTTGAATAGTATACATAGATCTATGCATTAATGTAGAATAATTTCATGCAGTTTATGCATTTGAATACTACACATAAATCACCACAAAGAAAAAAGAACTGCTAGCTCACTGTAAGAAGAGAGCTACTAAACTCTGTGTCCTAGACAAAGGGAATATTTTTCAAGTGGTTTGCCTCAGGGGGGATTTAAGGGAGGAAGTTAATGCATTCCAGCAAGAATCTCCATCACTATAATTCCAGTGGATTAATTATAAGTAAAGCAGAAGCTGGGAGTGAGGCAAATGTGCAGCACATGAACTGTTGATGAAAAGTCTGAAGATAATAAAAGGTTGAAGAAAAATACTTAAATTAATTTCATTATTTTAAGAAGGTTTGGTTGATTTTTTTTTTTTCCCCACAGCATTTTGGGGAGAGAGTTGGGACTCTTCAGCCTGGAGGAGAGAAGGCTTCCAGGAGACCTTGGAGTAGCCTTCCAGTATCTGAAGGGGGCTAGAGGAAGGCTGGGGAGGGACTATTGACAAGGGCTTGGAATGACAGGACAAGGGGCAATGGGGTTGAACTGGCAGAGGGGAGATTGAAAGTGGATGTTAGGAGGAAGTTGTTTGCAGTGAGGGGGGTGAGACACTGGCACAGGTTGCCCAGAGAGGTTGTGGCTGCTCCCTCCCTGGAGGGGTTCAAGGCCAGGTTGGAGGAGGCCTTGAGTGACCTGTTCTAGTGGGAGGTGTCCCTGCCTATGGCAGAGGGTTGGAACTAGATGATCTTTGAGGTCCCTTCCAACCTTACCATTCTATGATTCTATGATTCTGTGATTCTATGATCTTCCAGATATTTGCAGACTCTTCATGTAATAACTTCTCTTGCAAGTGATGAAAGTTAGGTTGACAGGTGTGAAATGCTCTGAGCCCTCTGCCCTCTCTTTTAAAAAACATAAGCATTGAATTTCTAATTTTGGAGGACCTGAACCTTCCTTGCTTGCTATTTCCTGCTCAGCAATGACTCAAATGTAGCTTCAGATAGTTCTCATGGTGAATTTTGTCACAGCACATTAACTCAGACACCTCTTCCTAAGTATCATGGGTCAAGGGCTGGGCTCTTTGAGCTTGTACTCCAGACTTGCTTCAATGTGTATGCTTAGTGTTGAAAAAACTGTTGCAATCAGCAAAGCAAAGTGTGCTAATGTCCACCCCTGCTCAGCCAACATTTAAGTGCATGATTTAATGCTCCTGAAATCCCTGGGACTTGCAGCATTATCAGTATTAGTGGTGCTACATACCAGTGGCTGCTCTGCAAACAACCACAGGCTGCTCAGCTGGGGTCCTGGTGTGATCCCCTGCCCTCAATTGTGTTTGAGTGTTTACTCCCTGTTGGAAATTCTCTCTCTCTCTCTGCATAACAGGAAATAAGGAGAGTGTGTTGGTGGAGAAGGAGAGCAGAGGTGAGTGTAATCACTGCTGGGCATGACCAGGTTGCTTGCCAAGGTGTTAAACTAGGATCTGTGCCAGCCTACCCTTGAGCACTGAGTCTTTTCTTTGACCACAGGCAGACTGACAGAGTGAGCTGAATGCTGAGCAGGGAAGAATCACAGACTCACAGAATGTCAGGGGCTGGAAGGGACCTCCAAAGCTCATCCAGTCCAACTCCCCTGCCAGAGCAGCATCACCCAGAGCAGATCACACAGAACACATCCAGGCAGCTCTGGAATATCTCCAGAAAGGGAGACTCAACAACCCCCCTGGGCAGCCTCTTCCAGGCTTCTGTCACCCTCACAGGGAAAAAAATCCTCCTCATGTTTATGTGCCTCAGCTCCCACCCATTGCCCCTTGTGCTGGCATTGGGCATCACCCAGCAGAGCCTGGCTCCAGCCTCCTGGCACTCACTTTCACATCTTCATGGCTGAGGTCACCTCTCAGCCTTCTCTTTTCCAAGCAGCAGAACCTCAGCTCCCTCAGGCTCTCCTCATAAGAGAGATGTTAAGAAGGTACCTAGACTGTGCTGATCTTGGCTGCAGGAGCAAAAAGCTGTTGCACTGGGATACCTCTGTGACTGTTGGCCAAGCCCTGCTTCTAGTAATTGAGATGTGGTAGCACATTGCTGTGTCTCAACAACTTTTGGGACCAAGATGTGTTTGTATGGGGCCATACCACACTGAGGGATGTCCTAGCACCATTTGGTGCCTGTGCAATGCCTGCACTGATAACCCTCCTGGACATTATTTAATCTGCTTTCAAATCCTCAGTATCTGTAGGGATGTTGGAACAGTGTGGCCAGCAGGACCAGGGCAGTCCTTCTACCCCTGTGCTCAGCACTGCTCAGGCCACACCTTGAGTGCTGTGTCCAGTTTTGGGCCCCTCAATTCAAGAGAGATGTTGAGGCACTGGAAGGTGTCCAGAGAAGGGCAGCAAGGCTGGGCAGGGGCCTGGAGCACAGCCCTGTGAGGAGAGGCTGAGGGAGCTGGGGGTGTGCAGCCTGCAGAAGAGGAGGCTCAGGGTAGACCTCATTGCTCTCTGCAGCTACCTGAAGGGAGGTTGTGGCCAGGTGGGGTTGGGCTTTGCTCCCAGGCACCCAGGGACAGAAGAGGACACAGCCTCAAGCTGTGCCAGGGCAGGTTCAGGCTGCATGTTCGGAAGTTCTTGCCAGAGAGAGTGATTGGCATTGGAATGGGCTGCCCAGGGAGGTGGTGGAGTGCCCATCCCTGGAGGTGTTTAAGAGGAGGCTGCATGAGGCACTTGGTGCCATGGGTTTAATTGGAAGGTGTTAGGTGGTAGGTTGGGCTTGATGATCTCAAAGGTCTTTTCCAACTGAACAGTGCTGTGATTCTGTGATTCTGAGAAAAGCTGTAGTGGTTGAAACAGGGAATAGCTGCAATAAATTTAGGCAGGCTGCTATAAAGTGAGATTTTGGGGTTTTGTGCTTTGCTGTGTAATTTATCTGGCCAAGTGTGCCACAGCTGTAGGTGCCAACATCTGAGCTGTGTTCTCCTTGCAGCCAGAGAGTGGTCAGTTTATCGTGTCCTGAGATAGTTGTCAAAAATAAGTCTGAAAATGCCTCCTTTTTTTTCCCTCTTTTGATTCAGAGCCACAGGTGTCTGTGGCATTGCAGTTTGCTGTGTTCAGTCAAATCTCAGGCTTGGTCAAGGAAATTTTGCAGAATATCTGCAGCCATCCCTTCAAAGACACACACCAGTGTAAGGAAGGAATGTTTCAGTGCTTATCCATACCTGATTTTTTTCTTTCCTTATTTACCTTCTCCACTCTTTCCTCTACATTCCTTTCATTAGGCTTTTTTATTTGCTAGACTGATGAATCACTTTCCCCATGGTTAGTGCTGGCTCAGGCCTCATTTGGAGGAGGCACTGATTGCAACTGTGTGAGCTGGAACTAGATGATCTTTAAGGTCCTTTCCATCCTAAAACTGATTGCAGTTGTGTAAGCTGGAACTAGATGATGCACTTGGTGAGGCACTGGCACAGGTTGCCAAGGGAGGTTGTGGCTGCTCCCTCCCTGGTGTTCAAGGCCAGGTTGGACAAGGCCTTGAGTAACCTGTACTAGTGGGAGGTGTCCCTGCCTATGGCAGCGGGTTGGAACTAGATGATCCTTGAGGTCCCTTCCAACCTTACCATTCTATGATTCTATGATTCTAAGTAGGATTGGGTTGAGTGTGGGGGGAAGCATGTGCATAGGGTTTAAACTTCTTTCCAGACCACCACCCACATACCTTGTAACCCTGTGGTAGTTTGCAGACAGCAGAATCATAGAATCAT
>WBNM01046167.1:0-20950 GCA_013399055.1 Ramphastos sulfuratus
TGTAATAGGGGCTCCAGAACTCACTCACTCCTAAGTGCTGTGAATCTATAAACTCCAGATCCTGCACTTACAAAACCAAGTAGCACAAAGATGCTAAGCAAAGAAGGCCCATTCCAGGAGATAGCTCCTCACAGACCTGGGGCTTTTTAGTCTGGTGAGCAGAAGACTTAGATGGGACCTAATCAATGTTCATAAATACCTGAGAGCTGGGGGTCAAGAGCGAGGGGACAGGCTCTGCTTGCACCCTGTGACAGGACAAGGAGCAATAGATGTAAACTACAGCACAGGAAGTTCCTCCTCAACATGAGGAGGAACTTCTTTACTGTAAGGGTGACAGAGCACTGGAACAGGCTCCCCAGAGAGGTTGTGGAGTCTCCTTCTCTGGAGGCTTTCAAGACCTGTCTGGATGCATTCCTGTGTGACCTGCACTAGATTATGATTCTGCTCTGGCAGGGGGGCTGGACTTGATGATCTGTGGAGGTCCCTTCCAACCCCTAACATTCTGTGATACCAGCCACAATTACTGAAGTTTTCCACCCAGCCTCACGCAGATTGGATTAAACCAGAGCCCAGAGAAGGACCATCATGTCCAAGGCACTTTATCTTCTGCTAAATGCTGGCCTTGGTTTCAACAAACAGGCCTTTCCCAGGGCCACGTTTTCAAAAGGAAAATTCCCAACACGCTATTCTCTGATCAGAAGTCCAGATTAAATAATCTGAAGACATTTCCAAGAACCATCTGTCTCTTACATGCAAATACCCAAGTCTTTCTTCAGCTACTCTTTGTTAATTTTCTACAGTTGTCTTGTTTGGTTAGTTGCCGCCTTTTTTGTTTTGTTGTTTTTTTTTTTAATAAAGAGCTAGAAAATTAATTGCTTCTTCCAACTACAAAAGAAGTGCAAAAGAAAAGACTTCATGGCACAAAGAATGACTTTCTGACAGCAAGCAAAAATTGCAAAGATGGAAAAATCCCCTGGGCTTGCTGACAGAGGGGCTGTAAATGGAAGGTCATACAACTCACCTTGTGGCTTGTCTGGAGGACAGAAAGAAGAAACATTCACATCTCGAACTCTGGCACTATTCATAAGCGTGCAAACCCTACAGCACTACCAGCACAAAGACTTGAGCTTGTTCTGCTTCTGCTTCCAAGCTGACAAGGAAGCCACAGCTGTGGTTAGTGAGGCACCAAGCCCAAGCTAATAAAGTTCAGCTGAGGAGCAAGGCATATTAGTTTAGGCCTGGTGCCATGCTAGGTTGCTCTATGGCTTCCAGTCAGCTCAGAGCAAAGACAGAGCAAGCTCACATCTCCTTGTGAAAGATCACGTAGCCAGTACCTAAGATAAATACAAAGACATAACATAGGAGCTCTAAGTCCTCAGGTTTGCAGGCATACAGCAGTTGGAAAGGTCTTTGCCCTTGCAGGAGAATATGCTAAGCTCTGCCCTCTCAGTGGCTTACACTCATTCCTGGTTCACCCACTGGACCCAGCAGGTGCTCCACCACATGGAAATACATCCTGGTAGAAAACTAGGTATGCTGCAACCAAAGGAGTAGGGTTAAGAAAAATCGAAAAGATTTTGGATATATATTTCATATAACTGGTCTACTGTGTCAGGTTGCTGACAAAAGCCCCTGCAGAAACAATAGAAATGAGCATGGTAGGGCCACTGCTGTTCTTTATCAACACTGTATGGTACACTGAAGTGTGCTCATGTTCTGAAATTCTATATGTAAATATGGTGTTAAATTATCATAGAAATACAGAATTATAGAATAGTTTGGGTTGAAAGGGACTTTTAAGGGTCGTCTAATCCATCCCCCTGAAGTCAGCAAGAATATCTGCAACCATATCAGGTCACTCGGAGCCCCAAACAACCTGACCCTTGAACCCAGCCTTCCAGGGACAGGGCTTCCATCACTTCTCTGGGCAACCTCTTGCCCCATTGTTTTGCCACCTTCAGCATAAATAATGTCTTCCTTCTGTTTAGTTTAAATCTTCTCTTTTTTAAAACCATCACCCCTTGTCCTGTCACAATATGCCCTGCCAAAAGGATTGCCCACTGTCTTTTTTCTAGGCTCCCTTTAAGTACTGAAAGGCCACAGTAAGCTCTCCCAGAATCACAGAATTAACCAGACTGGAAAAGACCTTTGAGCTCATCAACTCCAACCTGTTACCTAAAATCATCTAATCACCTAGAACATGGCACTAAGTGCCTCATCCAGTCTCCTTTTAAACACCTCTAGAGACAGTGACTCCACCACCTCCCTGGGCAGCCCATTCCAATGCAAATCACTCTTGCTGTGAAGAACTTTTTCCTAACATCCAGCCTAAACCTCCCCTGGCACAGCTTGAGACTGTCCCCCCTCAGCCTGCCACTGGTTGCCTGGAAGAAGAGACCAATCCCCACCTGGCTACAACCTCCTTTCAGAGCAGTAAGATCTCCCCTGGAGCTTTCTATTCTCCAGGCTAAACAACCCCAACCCTCTCAGCCTATCCTCAGAGCAGAGGGGTTCCAGCCCTCAGATCATTTTCATGGCCTCCTCTGGACCCACTCCAACGATATGCTCATGACATGTTTACAGCTGACTTCTCTAATATGCAGAGACCACTGCAGGGCAGATGAGCAAGGGGCATTGAGAAAACACTCATCAACATTCACTTTTCAGATGTTAATAGCACTGGCCTGAAGTCCTCAGCTCTAGTTTGAAAGAAAGATTAATATCCTGCCAGATTTTCTTGTAGGAGCAAGATCTGCCTCCAGAGCTGTCATGACACCACACCAGGATTTAAATTGCTGCTAAGCTTTAGAAAGCTTCTAAGGCAGAAGCTTGAAAAGCACAAGACAGATACAAGTTGGTATCGATATCTAAATTATCATTATTGTCTGCTTTGCTTCTTTGGTAGTCTGGCTTATAGCCTCCAGAAAAAAAGGGGGAAAAAATCTTTCATCCTTTTGTTCAGAACAAAAGTTAACAACGAGGGATTAAAATGTCTGCAAATTACCGTAACTCCTCGCATTTCACCACTGGGGGAAGAGGCTGCTTCATTCTTTCCTGTCAGATCTGTACGGTGGCATCTCTCACACCTCTCATGCATGGAAAAACAGCAACATAAAACTGCCAAGACTCACTGAATCTCTAAAGTACTTGTCAAGTCAGTAGGTGTGCTGGTCTTAAATCGATGTGCATCCGCTGTCTCCTGGCATCTACATGGCAGTCTGAGGGTTGTGAAGTTAGCTCTGTCAAACAAGGTGCAGACAGGTTAAAAAAAAAAAAAAAATCATTATTGCTCAGTCATCTTGCCCTGGATTCCTGCAACATTCAAATGACACCTATAGAAAAGTGCCCTTGTTCTGTGACTACACAACCAAATTGGGATTGTAGAAATCATTAAGGTTGGAAAAGACCTCTAAGGTCAAATCCAACCATCAACACAACACCACCAGGCCCACTAAGCTGTGTCATGAAATGTCATGTCTACACCTTTTTTAACACCTCCAGGGATGATGCCCCCTGGGCAGCCTGTTGCAATATCTGACCACTCTTTCAGTAAAGAATTTTTGTCCTAATATCCAACCCAAACCTCCCCTGCCACAACTTGAGGCCATTTCCTCTCATCCTCTTGCTAGTTACTGGGAAGAAGAAACCAACACCTACTCAATTTGGTGGTGTAGTCAAAGAACCAGTGCCACAGACTGCTGTGCAAGGGTAAATTCACCGAGCTACTCTTCTTCCCTGAGTAAAGCACAAAGCATAACCACAAAAACTATTCCCCATACCTGAAAGTGTTAGGAGGTAAAACACTTCAAGTGTACACAGAAGGTGTTAGGTAGGTAATGATTTCTTGTCATGGTATGTGAATGCAGCATGAGATCTAGAAACACTCTCAGGATAAACTCCTAAAGCCGTTAACTGGCAAACTCTTCACATCTGCTTAAGTCTAGACCCCAAAATTCAGAAGCATCCAATAAGCTCCTTCTCTCCCTGGGGACATAACGTCATTTGAGCACTGATTTCACTGCCTGCCTGAGTGTGATTGAGATCCATCTGTCTGATATCCTGGGCTGCATCAACAGAAGTGCAGCCAGCAGATCAAGAGAGGTGGTTCTGCCACTCTGTTCTGCTCTGGTGAGACCTCACCTGGAATCCTCTATGCAATTCTGGGGCCCTCAACACAAGAAGGGCATGGAGCTGGTGGAGCAGATCCAGAGGAAGACACTACAAAGGGCTGGAGTGCCTCTGCTGTGACAACAGGCTGAGAGAGTTGGAGTTCAGCCTGGAGAAAGGAAAGCTCTAGGGAGACTTTATTGAGACAGGTCCTGAAGGGGACCTGCAGGAAGGCTTGGAAAGGACTGTCCAGAAGGGCTTGCAGAGATAGGACAAGAGGCAATAACTTTAATCTAGAGTAGCACAGGTTTAGGCTAGGCATAAAGAGGAAGTTCTTTACAATGAAGACAGTGAAATACTGGAACAGGTTGCCTAATGAAGTGGTGGAGACCTCATCCCTGGAGATATTCAAGGTCAAGCTTGATGGGGCTCTGAGCAAATTGATCTATCTGGAGATGTCCCTGCTCACAGCAAGGAGGTTGGACAAGACGACTTCTGAAGGTCCCTTCCAGCACAATGCATTCTATGATTCTCACAAAAACCTTGGTAAGGAAGGGTTCAGGTCTCCTGTCTGGCATCAAACTAGAGTGAGCATTGTGGTATTTACACAGCCCCACAGACAAAAGTATTCATGGGATTTTCAAAGCTAGAGCTTTGTTGATGTTTTTCTAAGTTCACTAAGGCAAAAGTGTGTTTGCTGCACCCAAAGCCAGAGTGACAGCAATGTGCTGGACTTTGTTTGCACGAATTCTTCCCATGCCCTCTACCTTTGCAAAACAAAGTCAGGCCTTAGGTCCGGTCTCATACAGACTCATTTCCACTAGGCAGAGTTAGGCTATTCAAGACTTCTCTCAGAGTCAAGTGAAACAAGAAATGGAATCCATCTCTGGTTTTCGTGATTAATTTTTTTTCATAATTAAAAGACAGGGAATGAGTTTTAAAACATCAAAAGGTTCAGATCAGGATTTAACTTGAAAATTAAGGCAAAATTCAAAACAAGATTTAAAAGGCACAACCTATAATTTTGTATTTCTTCTTTAAAGTACTTCTTGTAAAGTCTTGGTCTTACTCAAGAGGAACCATTTCACATCATTTTACTTCGGAACACTTCATATTTTCCTTCACTTCTCTCCTTTGAAAGCTGTGAACTTGAAAATTTTGGAATAGAAAATGAGTAAAATGGCTGATTTTAATTTACATGGAGTCTCTTAGGAGAAAAGCCTTACAGACCTGGGGCTGCTTAGCCTGGAGAAGAGAAGACAGAGAGGGGATCTTCTCGATCCTTCTCAATACCTAAAGGGTGGGGGTTAAGATAATGGAGCCAGACTCTTGTCAGCAGTGCCCAATGATAGGGTAAGGGCCAACGGCCACAAACTGGAACACAGAAGGGTCCACCTATACAGCAGGTCTAGGAAGGTTCTTCTCCCCTTCTGCTCTGCACTGATGAGACCACATCTAGAATACTGTGTCAGATTTTGGGCTCCCCAGTTCAAGAGAGACAGGGACCTGCTGGAGTCCAGTGAAGAGCCACAAGGATGGGGGGGGGATTTGAGCATTTCCCCTATGGAGAGAGACTGAGAGCCCTGAAGCTGTTTAGTTTGGAGAAGAGAAGACTGAGAAGAGATCTGATCAATGTACACAAATATCTGAGGGGTTGGTGTCAAGAGTCTGAGGCCAACCTCTTTTCAGTGGTCAGCAGCAACAAGACAAGGAGCCACAGCTACAAACTGGAACAGAGAAGGTTTCAGCTCAACATAAGCAGAAACTTCTTTCCAGTGAGGGTGACAGAGCCCTGGAACAGGCTGCCCAGAGAGGTTGCGGAGTCTCCTTCTCTGGAGACTTTCCAAACTTGCCTGGATGCATTCCTGTGTGAACTACCCTAGGGGATCCTGCCTTAGCAGGGGGGTTGGACTTGATGATTTCTGAAGGTCCCTTCCAACCTCTAAGGTTCTGTGATAAGGAAATTTTTTTCCCTGTAAGACTGACAGAGCCTAGGACAGGCTGCCCAGAGAGATTGTGAAGTCTCCTCCGCAGAGCTTCCAAACCCACCTGGACACTGTAATCGTGGGTAACCTTTTCTGGCAGACCCTGCTTTAGCAGGAAGATTGAACTAGATGATCCCTAGAGGTCTCTTGTAGCCCCTGCTACGCTGGCATTCTGTGATTAAATAATTTGCTCCTCAGCAGGCACTGCTGAGGTGTCCCTTCCAGCCTCTACCAGTCTGTGATTCTGTGAGTCACACTGGTCCTGAATTAAAGTCTGTTTTATTGTAGAGTGACATTTTAAAATCACTGATATCCACAAACATGCAAATCTGGAGGAAGAAAAGACAGTTTTCAATTTTGCATACAGTTCTGGATGAAAGATATGTGGAGAGATCATTTTCTTCTCTGCAAACCTGCCTTCTGGCCCTTAATATTCTTTTTACTCTCTTTCTGTTAATTATGAAAGCAATAATTGACTTTTCACAGTCCTCTTTCTGTGCTGATATTTACAAGGAGCCAGAGGACTGATTTTTTTTTTTTTTTTAATATATATATACTGCAGATCTGAAAATGACTCTTGGACTTAACTCAGCCATTTAAATGCCAAATATTTTTTGTAAAGGCCTCACAAATGTCTTAGATTTGTAGATCGTGAAAAGTTTCATTCTTTGAGAGACTCTCTGAATATTCTTAACCAGGGAAATGGTGGTAAAAGAGTTTTAGCACTTCTGTGGAAACTGTAACAGAGATGATTAGAGATTATAATACACAGAACAAGGCCTGGGAGAGGACATTAGGTTTTAGCAGCACTTGAAAGCCTAACTAAAAGCTGGTCAAAGGACACCAAACATAAACCCCTCTCTCCTTTCCCTTCCCCACTACAGACAGTTCAGTCTTTACACACACTGAATAAAACAATAAGCAAAATAAGAGAAGAATGAAAGTACTTAGATCCAGAGCGGTTGTTATGTTGCCTCAAAGATGATTAAGTCAGCCTGGTTAACATTACCCACATGGCAGAGTGATGGCTTGAGGCAACAGAACCAGAAACCTGATGAGGCTCTGCCGTCACATAGTCCAGTCTTTAAAACCATGACTCTCCTCAGAATTGGGGTTCAGTGTTTCCTAGGGCAATGCAAAACTTCCTGCAACATCTTGTTTCAGCTACAAACTGAATTTTTCACTTCTTTTGCAGCTGAACTAAAAGTTCAAGTCTAAAAGTAGAGCTGTTGGATGCTCAGCTTTTTTGAAGATAACACTTCATAGTGGTGCTCAGACTGGTGGGACCAAAAAGTTCGAATCATAGAATGGTTTAGGTTGGAAGGGACCTCAAAGATCATCCAGTTCCAACCCCCTGCCATAGTCAGGGACACCTCCCACTAGAACAGGTCACTCAAGACCTCATCCAACCTGGCCTTGAACACCTCCAGGGAGGTTGTGCATGACAGAAGCACAGAATGTGATCTTCTGTCATCCACAACTTCCCTGGGCAACCTGTGCCAGTGTCTCACCACTCTAACTGTAAAGAACTTCTTCCTAAGCTGTCCTCTCAAAGGCAGTTGAGGTCATGCCTTGGCATACAGCTGAGACATGACCTGGAAAGTCTTTTCAATGAGGCATACGAAAGTTAAACATTTACAGCGAGAAAGGCAGAGAGTTGCTCCTAGGTAAGAAATAGCCTAGAAAGCAAAGGATAGGATTAAGCAATGAATTATCTACACAGCAGTCATCAGCCAGAGCCTTGAAATGGTGCACTGCTTAATAAATGTGTCAAGATGGACACAGATGACCTTTAAAGGTCTCTTCCAACTCGAACCATTCTATGATTCTTCCAAACACTTTGCAATATCTGTAAAAAGCTGGGTAAGGAATCTGCCATCACTGACAGGCAATCTGGTTATCTAGAACTTGGTCCAGGCTAGAGCAGACTAGGACGTCAAGAAATCACAGGCACAATGGTAAAGCCAAACAAAAAAGAAAAAAAATACTTGCCCCTTTGAAATATAATTTTTAAAGATAACCTGATTGTAATGGGTCAAGGCCTTTCTCCCCTCCCACTATTGGAATTTTCCAGACTAGCTCAAACAGCCTGGAAGTTTGAGTAAGAGGAGGCTTAGGGAAGACCTCATGGCTGTCTACAACTACCTCAGGGGACATTGTGGAGAGGCTGCTGCTAGGCTCTTCTCACAAGTAGTTGGAGACAGAACAAGGGGGAATGGCCTCAAGCTGAGACTGGGGAGGTTTACATTGGACATTAGGAAAAAGTTTTTCACAAAGAGAGTGGTCAGGGNGGATGAAGCTATACTTACATCAAAGCAAAATGTACAAGCATATATATACATAGAATCATAGAATGGTGAAGTTGGAAGGGACCTCAAAGATCATCTAGTTCAAACCCCCTGCCATAGGCAGGGCCACAATATATAGTAAGTATTTACAATTATATACAAAGTAGAAATAATACAAAAATCCAAACTCTCCTCTACTTCCCAGACAGGCAAACAAAACCAAAAGCCAGCAAAGCTTACATTGTTATTTGTAGCCAAAGTTAGTGGAAAGATTAGAGCCAAGCAAAGAGGAAGTGAGTAGGGAAATGTCCCAGGATGGAGTGGGACAAACTGTTGACATTTTGGCGCCTTATCCCTCTCAGCAAACCAATGAAGGAAATAGATTTCAGCATTATTTTCTTTTCACAACCAATGATCTAATTTGTCTCGTTGAAATATTCCAATTAGCCTCAAACCAGCACACTGGTCTATATGTGACAGAAGTCTGACAAACTTGTCAACTGAAGGAGAGAGTGAGGCATGGCAGTGAGCTTGCAGAAAGTCTGACATTCAGTCTCGGAATCACAGATTGGTAGGTATTAGAAGGGGACTTCTGGAGATCATCTAGTCCAACCCCCTGCTAAAGCAGGGTCATCCACAGCAGGTTGCCCAGGATTACAATGTCCAGGTACATTTGGAATCTCTCCAGAGGAGACTCCACAACATCTCTGGGCAGCCTAGTCCAATGCCCCAGCACTGTTAAAGGAAAGGAGATTCTCCTCATGGTGAGACAGAACCTCCCGTGTTCCACTTTGTGCGCCTTGCCTCCTGTTGTATCAGTGGGCACCGCTGAGAAGAGTCTAGAAATTGATAAGCATTGATCCAATCTCTCAGGCTGCTCTTCTCCAGGCTAAACAGCCCCTGGTATTTCAGCCATTCCTCCTCAGAAAGATGCCCCAGTCCCCTCACCATCTTCACAGGCTTTTTTTTTTTTTTTACTTTCTCCAGTAGTTCCTTATCTCTTGAACCGGTGAGCCCAGAACTGGTTAGTACTCCAGATATGGCCTCACTAGGGCAGAGTATGGGGGGAAGCAGAATCTCCCTCAACCTGCTGGCTACACTCTTCTTAACACATCCCAGGATATCATTGCCCTTCTTGGCCATAAGGACACTTTTTGCCTGCCAGCACTTCCACACTCTTCTCCACAGAGCTGCTTTCCAGCAGATCAAGCCCTCACCTATACTGGTGCAGGGAGGTATTCCTCCCTTACTGCAGGACTCTAGGCTTGCCCTAGCTGAACTTCATGAGGTTCCTTTCCACACAAGTCTCCAGCCTGTCCAGGTCTCACTTGAATGGCACCACAGCCTAGTGGTGTATCAGCTACCCCTTCCAACCAGGGGCAAAGGAGATCACAGAATCAGCCAGGTTGGAAAAGACTTTCATGACCATTGAGTCCAACCTATCACCTAACACCTTCTAACTAACTAAACCATGGCACCATGTTTAGCTTCATAAGGAAGAGGAGGAATAACCACCTCAGTGAGGGCATTGGAAGGTGGAGTAGAATTAGCCAAGAGGCTAATCCTGACAAGCAAGTCTGTAAGCCCTGGAACCACTAAGATATTAGAAAGGCAATGAGTGGTCTAGGATTTGATGGGAATATCTAAAATATGGTATATTCTGAGAAGAACAGTTAGGGCCTTTCTGGCCCAGCCCCTGTAGTCAGTGCAGTAAAACCTAGACAAATATCCTAAGCACAGTACTTCTCCATAAAGCACTAGATTAAAATGAGGAGCACACTATCCTGAAAGCTGAAGAGGCTGAGGAATAATCAGGATTCAAGCACTAGGATGTGGGAAATATGCAAAGCTATCATGATTAACAGCAAGACTTTTGGAAGAGGTGCTGTACCCTAGGCTTTCGAGTACAAACCAATTACTAGAGCGTGTGATTAAGGCTACAGGCAGGCAAGACTGGAGTAGCTGCCTGCTGTGGAGTTCATGAACCTCCTTCAGGATCCAGCTGATGAATCATGAAAGGCAAAGCCTGCAAAAGTCAAAGTGTGCTGAAGCTGTTTTCTCATTGCAGCAGGAGGTAGAGGAAGACCCTGTGAAACAAAACCAGCCTAAAAGGAAAGTAACTGCAACTCCCACGATCCTGCTTGAGCCATGGTTTTCTGATCTCTTAATCTCTCAAACTCTCTTTCCCCCCCCCCATTTTAATTTTCCCCAGTGCTCTGAGATGTACGATTTAATATTTCAGATTCATTGCCTTCCTGATGTAGATTTATCAGGCACTTTGAAGTCAGACATAGTGACACCCTTTCACAAGGGCCTAGATAAAAATGAGTGTCTGCATTTCACCTGCATGTGAAACTTTACGAGAGCAAATCACTCCATGTGATTTAAAAAGTGGCCTGGAAATGCATATGGTAAGAAGCATTTTTGTGTGCCTGTGAAATAAACTTAGAAAGAAAATCACTACTCCTAAGGAAAGATCTTTACATGCTTTAGGAAAGGCTACTTTGCCGTCCCAAATACTTTGCAAACAATTTATCCAAGCAATAGCTGAAGATAATTATCCAACCACCTGATTACAAAGGGAGGCAAGAATTGTAAGAGAGGTAGTATCTTTGAAGTGCATACACCAGACAAAGGCATACAAACTTTCCTCTAGCTTGTTTTTTTTCTCAACTTCACAGAATCACAGATCCATAGAATCATTTTGGGTGGAAAAGAGCTTTAAGATCATCAACTCTGACCATTAAACCAGAACTACCAGGTCAGCTCTAAACCATACTCCTCAGCACCACATCTACACATCTTGTAAACACCCCCAGGGATGGTGACTCCACCAGTTCACTGGGCAGCCTGTTCCAGGGCTTGATAAGCCTTCCAGGGAAGAATTTTTTCCTGATGTCCAAACCAAATCTTCACTGGCACAACTCAAGGCTCTTTCCCCTTGTCCTATCACTGGTAATAAGAGAGAAGAGACAGACCCACACCTCACAACCGCCTCTCATGTTGTTGTAGAGAGTTATAAGGTCTTCCCTCAGCCCTGTTTTCTCCAGGCTAAACAAACCCAGTGCTAGCTTTGCTGGTTGTTTCTGTCGGTCTGGGAAAGCAAAGAGAGAAAGAGGGGGTAGCTTTAAGCCCTTCTGAGCAGTTTTACTTTTGTTGGGGGTGGGGGAGGAGTTTGTATTTCTGTATTATTTCTAATTTGTATGCAATTGTAAGTACTTGTAAGTATATTGTGTATATATGCTTGTACGTTTTGCTTTGCTGTAAATAGAGCTTCAGGTTACTTCCAAGCCACCTGAGCTGGTCTGGTAAATTTCAACAGTGTGGTAGTTGGGAAGTTCTAACCTACAGCAGCTGCAACCTCGACAGTGGCCCTTCTTGTTTCTCCAGGCAATACAAGGCAATGCAAGGCTTACCATTTTGGCCAGGATTAACATAACTTTCCTCAGACAATAATGACCCAATAGCAGAAGAAATTGAAAGGAGAAACTTGATACTTTCACCTATGGAATCGAGTTTGCCCAACTGTGGCCAGAGACACACACAGCCTCTATGGCTGCCACAAGGTCAGCCCCATGTGCAACACCTGCACTTGGTTTTTCTGGACCCAGGACATGTCCAGGTAAATCTGGGCCATGTCCAGGTCACCAGACTTAGAAACACACAGGCCATTGTCAGGTTTGGGGCTTGTCCTTCCAGGACGAGGTCTGTGATGCATCTCACAATTCCCTGCCATCTCTCCCACACAGACCATGGATGTGGTGCTTAAGGATATGGTTTAAGGTGAATCTTGTAGAGTAGGGTTTTAAGTTGGACTTCGTGATCCTGAGGGTCTTTTCCAACCTGGATGTTTCTGTGATTCTGTGACAAGTAGGAACAAGAAGAGAGGAGAAATAAAGGGAGGAGAATCAGGGAGGAGAAGAGGAGCACTGAAGTAGCTGGGGTTGTTCAGCCTGGAGAAGAGGAAGCTCAGAGCAGACCTCATTACTCTCTACAACTACTTGAAAGGAGGCTGTAGCCAGGTGGGGTTGGTTTCTTCTCCCAGGTAACCAGGGACAGAATGAGGGTACACAGTCTCAAACTGCACCAGGGCAGGTTTGGGCTGGGTGTTAGGAAGAAGTTTTTCACAGAAAGAGTGATTGGCATTGGAATGGGCTGCCCAGGGAGGTGGTGGTGTCACCATCCCTAGAGGTGTTTAAAAGGAGGCTGGATGAGGCACTTGGTGCCATGGTTTAGTTAAGTAGAAGGGTTAGGTGATAGGTTGGACTTGATCTCAGAGGTCTTTTCCAACCTGGTTAATTCTGTGATATAACAGTTTATAAAGCAGTACTCAGCTGATATCAGGTAGTGAAATAGAATAAGAACATTACAATATCCTGGGATGACCAGGTCCGCCCTTTGGGACTTTCTTTCTTGGAAGACTTTACCTCTGTGGTCTTCTTAAAGGCACCTGGGCCCCAAAACCACCAGAGGCACACTGCATACAAATGTAAGATATCAGCTGAATACTCTTAGTGAACCAATACAACCCACCCAAAAGCTTTACCAGCAAATATTTCTATGGAAGCGTGTGTTGAAGTTCCACCTTAAAGATCCGCCTGGTGAGAATGAAAAGCTGACAGGCTTTTGGGTTTTATTTTGTGGTGGGTTTGGGGTTTGTTTGTTTTGGGTTTTTTTTTTTTTTTACTATTGATGTTAATAGGAATGTCCTGTTCAAAGAACTTCAATGCCAGGAAAAAAAAAAAAAAAAAAAAAAAAAAAGAGAGAGACAGACACAGGGGTGAGTGGATGCTGTAGATTCCTCACAGTTATAAACGAAATACCGGAAAACACATCTGGGAGCCACATTGCTGAGGGCTGAACAAAGTGAACCTAACGGTCTGAGGGCTGAAGCAGCGCTGGAGCCGAAGGCAGACAGAGCCCTGCATGTTCAGTAGACCAGAAATATGAAGCATCACGTCTAGCTCCAGCATCTACACTTGAGAGATTCCAACTCTGCCAAAACAGTTTCCAATATCAATGCCTCAGATCTCATTTGCCACCCCCAGGCATCCAATGAAGGGAGACAGCAAAAGCCTGGGGAAAATTGCAGATTTACTTCTCCATATCCTCCTGTGCCTTTCCCAATTTCATGCTGAAACAGCAGTGCTGCTGGGGTGTAAGTGCTCACCTCACTCTTCCCATCAAAGGAGATAACTACAAGTAACAGGAGCTGCTCGACAGCAACTTTTAAACTCTTGGAAAAATATGTTATACATGGAAACTGCACAAGTCCTGCATTTAGGGGATCATATATCCTTTTGCTCCAAACATACTTAGACCAAAAGCTAACACTGCTTGGAAGAGTCACCCAAGAGTTTAATTCCTTCAGTGGTTCTGTGGATTATCTTATGGCGGATCATCCACCATTATACAATGCTCATCTAAGTGTGTTTGGAGAAGAAAAGCTAACACTGCTTGGAAGAGTCACCCAAGGGTTTAATTCCTTCAGTGGTCCTGTGGATTACCCTACAGCAGACCATCCACCACTATGTGATGCTCATCCCCATACATGTAACTGATGTCAGTGACAGAAGAAATCATGCCTTGTGGCATGGAAAATGTCTTACCTAGGTGGATGTTCCCCGTCACATGTGTCCAGAGAAGGGCAGCAAGGCTGGTGAGGGGGCTGGAGCACAGCCCGAAAAAAAGAGGCTGAGGGAGCTGAGGGTGTTCAGCCTGGAGAACAGGAGGTTCAGGGGAGGTCTCATTGCTCTCTACAACTACCTGAAAGGAGGTTGTAGCCAGGTGGGGTTGGTCTCTTCTCCCAGGCAACCAGTGACAGAAGAGGAGGACACAGCCTCAAGCTGTGCCAGGGCAGGTTTAGGCTGGATGTTAGGAAGAAGTTCTTCCCAGCAAGAGTGATTGGCATTGGAATGGGCTGCCTGGGGAGGTGGAGTCACCATCCCTGGAATCCCTGGAGGTGTTTAAGAGGAGACTGGATGAGGCACTTGGTGCTATGGTTTAGTTAATTAGAAGGGTTAGGTGATAGGCTGGACTCTATCTTGAGGGTCTTTTCCAACTTGGCTGATTCTGTGATTCTATTAATACATTTTTAAAAGACCCTTTAAGACAGGTTGGTGCTTTCAGCTATGAGCTGTTCTTCCTCAAACCTCCACAGGGTCATTTTCACACATGAATGCAGCCACAGGAGTACATCAAAGTTGGTCTCACATGGCTTCACCTTGGTGACACTGCTTACACAGGCACCCTTCACAGCCCTTGGTTAGGCTCACCTAGCTGTGCCTGCCCATAGCACTTCCAAGGCTGCACAAAGAACTGCAGCCCCACTGCTTGCTCCATCCCAGGCCACCAGGATGGCTGCCCACAGTGCTACAGGCTGGACACTAACTGCTTAGGGAAGCAGCTCTTGCTGGTTTTGTTGCTGTCCCAAAGCAAAGCCATCATTTTCATTCCCACCTGAAAGAAGAAGAGCTCTCCTGGTGCTCCAGGTGGAACAAAGTGGCTGCTATTCCCATGAATGCACTGTGCCATATCTTCCTTAGACATTCCAAGAAAGTCTTCAGGCATGAGACCAGAGCTTGCTTGTATTGCTGCACATAGATTTCATCTGGAAATGGTCTGTCCACCTAGGCACATGCAACACCTCAAATGCAGCAGTGCTCATCATTAACTGGATTTAACAAGGAGCAGAGGCTCCCATAAAACAAAGCCACAGCCAAACTGTGGAGTGAAGCCAGCTCTGGAGCCCTCAGCACAAGAAAGACCTGCAAATGGAAGAGGAGACCATAAAAAATGATAATAGGGCTGGAACATCTCTTCTGTGAGGACAGGCTAAGGGAGCTGGGGTCGTTCAGCTTGGAGAAAAGAAAGCTCTAGCAAGGCCTTCTCGTGCCATTTTCATTCTTAAAGGGACCTATAATAAAGATGGAGACAACCTCTCTAGCAGGGTCTGTTGCAACAGGACAAGGGGTACTGGTCTTAAACTAAAAGAGAGATTTAGGGTATAGAGAGGAAGAAATTCTTTACCATGAGGGTAGTGAAACACTGGCCCAGGTTGCTCAGAGATGTGGCAGATGTCCCATCACTGGAACTGATCTTAAAGGGCCTTTTTAAAAAGGATGAATAAGTATCCAGCACAGTGGAACTTTCAGGTCAGGGTGGACAGAGCTGTGAGCAACCTGCTCTAGTTGAAGATGTCTCTGCGCTCACTACAGAGGGGTTGGACTAGATGACCTATAAAGGTCCATTTTGACCCAAACCAATTTATGATTCCATCCCTACAATTACAAAATTACTTAATGAAAAACATCATTTAGCAAAGATTGCAGAGGGGACGGGGAAAAAAGTCCAACCACCCAAAAAACCCAGCTTAGCAGAAAAAGCAGAGGTATCACTCGCTGTTGAATGCCATCAGTTACCAAGACAATGTTGATAGTGACTATTCTGTCTGTAAAGGTGCTGGGTTTGAGGGTTTTTTTTTTGGGGGGGGGGGAAGGTGGGGTTTTGATTGGTTAGGGTTTTCTTTTGGGTTTTGGTGGTGTTTGGTTTGGTTTTGTTTGGGTTTTTTGGTATTTTTCCTTCTTGAGGAAGTTCCTCCCCTAGAAGCAACAGCTCCTTAGATCATGGCCTCTCTTTTTATTGTGCAGCCTTCCAGAACAATGAGGCCTTCACAAGCTACAGCACTGAAAATAATAAATAGCTTTAATTAAAACAAGATTGTGTTTTAATTTATGTAGATTTACTTTTTTTTTCCCCTCCTTTTAACCAAATTGCCACTCCCAGTGCAGCTCAGTCAGCTCTGCAGAAATACAGACTTATTAGAAGCTGTGAGAGCCCAAAGAAAATGTTAAGTGGCTAAAAAGGGGGTTCAGCTAGGGGATGGAAAATGGAGTGAGTGATGTGTGTGGAGCTTAGCTGAGCAATGACTGAGGGGACATATGGTAACAGGCTGCAGGCATCTGTTAGACATAAACAGATCGCAGAAGTTAGGATAGTAAAAGAGCAACAGCTAGAAATAATGACAACACTAAGAAAGGCAAAATTTAGACTAAACATCAAATATTTTTTTTTACTAGAGCAGGTCTTAAGAAGTGGAATATTCCCAGGCACCTGAGTTAAAATATTTTGTTAGTGTGCACGGTTTTACCCCTACAGTTTGGAGTCAGCCAGTATGGAGAACACAATCTTACACCGTCAAGCTCAGAAAGCAGAGAAGGTTTCTCTCCATAAGCATCACTTACTCTGCAACCTGCTCTGGCAGGAGAGTTGGTGTAGATGATCTCCATGGGTCCCTTCCAACCCTTATCATTCTGTAGTAATGGGCACACCAGTGGCAGGGAACATCATTCATTTCAGAAATCACTTCTGAAAAATTATCTGTTGCTTATGTAAGATAAAAACAACAAAAAAAACCAGGCAAATGGAAGAAAAAAAATCCCAGTGAATGACATGTTCATCAAAATGCTAAAGCAAAAGTAATTTTGCACATTTTCTGTCCTCCTGCTTTGAGCAGAATCTCTTTTTTTTGCCTGTTTTTGGAACAAAATTTAAAATACAGCCCCATCATATCCCAGAATATTTTAGCAGCAGCATGGACCTGCCTGAATATTTTCCAGCATTTCAGGACTCGAGTTGGTATGTCTTCTGCCACTGGGTCAGTGAAAACCAGGTGTGCATTCTCTAGGGCCAGCTGGGTAGATGGATATTGAGGAAGGAACGATTTCTGGATGGTATTCAAACGTTCCTCTGGATCTGTGTCATCTTGGCAAACAGCTAGGGATGCACACACTGACCTGTATCTCATCATCTGCTCTGGTCTTTGCTCAGCCTTCTAACCACAGTCAGGATATGGATTTCATCACACAGAGGTGCCAAGTCTCTGCAGAATTAGAAAGGAGGAAAACTGTGAGTCATCCTGAAGAAGACCAGATGTAATGTTCCCATTACCTGTTACAATGAACACATCATCATTTCAAAACCTGCTTGATTTTTCAGGGGCTGCACTGGCAGGTTCATAATTTTTCACTAATATCTGGCAGAATTCACAGGATCACAGAATTAATCAGGTTGGAAAAGACCTTTAAGTTCATCGAGTCCAACCTATCAACTAACCCTTCTACTTAAGTAAACCATGGCATCCAGTCTCCTTTTAAACATCTCCAGGGATGGTGACTCCACCATCTCCCCAGGCAGACCATTCCAATGCCAATCACTCTTGCTGGGAAGAACTTCTTCCTAACATCCAGACTAAACCTGTCCTGGTGCAGATTGAGGCCATGTCCTCTTGTTCTGCCTCTGAGTGCCTGGGAGAAAAGACCAACCCCACCTGGCTACAACCTCCCTTCAGGTAGCTGTAGAGAGCAATAAGGTCTGCCCTGAGCCTCCTCTTCTGCAGGCTGCACACCCCCAGCTCCCTCAGCCTCTCCTCACAGGGCTGTGCTCCAGGCCCCTCACCAGCCTTGGTGCCCTTCTCTGGACACCTTCAAGCACCTCAACATCTTTCTTAAATTGAGGGGCCCAGAATTTGACAGAGCACTCAAGGTGTTTTGCTCCCCAAAACGTCTTTTCTACTATGGTGAATGTGCAGGGTAAGCAGCTTCAGCAGATTTCAGCTTGAGCCCACAGGTAAAGTTTATTGCTCAGTAACTGCAGTCCCAAAGAGACTCTTCATGACTTTGTGAAGCTAAAAAAAAAAAATAAATAAATAAAAAATCAACCCAATTACTAAACATCGAAGCAATGGTAGAATGTCCTGCTTGGATCCTCACAGCACAGAGGTACAGAGAACAGGATGGCCACCAAAATGATCAGAGAGATGCAATATCTCTCCTATGAGAACAGACAGATGTGGGATTATTCAGCCTGGAGAACAGAAGCCTCCGGGGCAACCTTATTGGGGCCTTCATGTACTAGAAGAAAGGTGGGAACAATCCTTTCAGCAGGGCCTGTAACAACAGGATGATGTTTTCCAAACTAAAAGAGGAGAGATTAAGACTAGACAGAAGGGGGGGAAAAACATGTTTCATATTGAGGGTAGTGAAACACTGGCACAGACTGCCCAGAGAGGTGGTAGATGCCTCACCCCTAGAACCAGGTGAGGCTGAACATGGGGATGAGCAACCTGATCTAGTGGAGATGTCCCTGCCCACTGCCTTCAGTAGATGACTTTTNAGATTTCAGCTTGGCCCCCAAGGTAAAGTTTTTTGCCCAGAAACTGCAGTCCCAAAAAGCCTCTTCATGCCTTTGTGAAGCAAAAAAAAAAAAAAAAAAAAAAAAAAATCAACCCAATTACTAAACATCGAAGCAATGGTAGAATGTCCTGCTTGGATCCTCACAGCACAGAGGTACAGAGAACAGGATGGCCACCAAAATGATCAGAGAGATGCAATATCTCTCCTATGAGAACAGACAGATGTGGGATTATTCAGCCTGGAGAACAGAAGCCTCCGGGGCAACCTTATTGGGGCCTTCATGTACTAGAAGAAAGGTGGGAACAATCCTTTCAGCAGGGCCTGTAACAACAGGATGATGTTTTCCAAACTAAAAGAGGAGAGATTAAGACTAGACAGAAGGGGGGGAAAAACATGTTTCATATTGAGGGTAGTGAAACACTGGCACAGACTGGCCAGAGAGGTGGTAGATGCCTCACCCCTAGAACCAGGTGAGGCTGAACATGGGGATGAGCAACCTGATCTAGTGGAGATGTCCCTGCCCACTGCCTTCAGTAGATGACTTTTAAAGGTCCCTTCCAACCCAAACCACTTTATGATTCTATGACTGTGTAAGTCCAAGCCTCTCTTCAAAGCTTATGGCCACACAATAGGGTCGACTGTTGAAGGTGACTACTAAAGTAGTTTTTACATGTCTCTCTTTATGCAAACCCTTCCTCCTTCCCCTCCACCACCTGATGCACCCAATTGGGTATGTTTTACTGATGTCAGTGCTTGGGAATGTTGAGACAATCCCTTCCAAGTCACCATCTTTTCTGTAAGCTTACATTTTCTCTTTCCCTTGGCTCAAAAATATCAAACATAGGATACCATCCTTCAGTAGCTGCAGACAAACCATCTGGCTCCCCAACACACAGCAGCTGAATGCTTCAGTCATTGAAGAGCTGCTGATAGTTTATACATCATTTCCTTCAAAATAAATACCCACGGGGACAAAAAGAAAAAGGGAGAAATGTCTATCCAGTCATACACATGCATTTGATATATCATCTAATGCCCCATAAAGCTGACTTCGGTGTCAGGAAAAACATTAAAATGAAGGGTTGAAAGAGGTAGTGCAGCAACTCTGTAATATATGAGAAAAGAGACTGACAATACATTCAAAGCCTTCCACCAGGCTTGATGGAGTTACTGCCTGATCTGTTCTGCAGACTGAAATCACAAAGCTGAGGTATCTGAGCTGGCAAGCTACAAATATTGTAGTGCCTGGAATACTATTGCCTTTGGTGCCATCATATATTTGCACTGCACCAAACTTACCCATTTTCTATGAGTTTGTGGGGGTACACTTGAAAGTGACCTTGTCTGGTACAAAGCAAATCTCCACTTTGTTGATATTCATGTTTAACCACCACAGAGTCCAGGGCCACCAGCTTATCTCTAGGTTGAGATCACAGAAATATTGCAGCTCACATCAAAGCTGATCAGAGTCCTGAGCTAATCAACACAATGACCTCATGTAAGAGAGGGTCTGAGTTCAATGAGCTTCTTCAGATTCCATCACAGAGAGCCAGCCCAGCTGAGCTGGGATTTCAGCATTCCATGGCACTGCTGTTTACCAGAGTGGAACACACACACAAAAGCACCCCAACAAAACACACACACACAAAACCCACCAAAAAACACCCCAAAACACAAAAATCCCAAATAAAACAACAACAAAACAAAGCAAAACTGACCAAAAACACCAAACAAATAAGAGAGGAGGGGAACAATTCATTTTCATATGTGTCTAACAAAACCAGGCAGGTACAGAGTCATAGGTTCATGCAGATTGGAAAACAGCTTTGAGATCATCACACCTGAAATCAGACAGTTTATGCCCTAGGGTTCCCCAATCAAAAGGTTTTTAAGCTTAAGGCATAGGCATCAGCTAGAGAACAAAAAAGTGTTTGGAAAACCAGAAAGTGTTCTGGAAACCAGAAATAAGAAAATTCAAGTGCATTTTTCTTAGCCATCTTATTTTGTGGCTATTGATAATACATGATCATCATAGGATCTTTAAGGTTGGAAAAGGCCCTCTAAGATCACCAGCCCTAACCACCAAATCACCACCACCCCACCCACCAAACCATGCCCTGCAGTACCATGTCTATGTGGTTTTTGGGATACCTCCAGTGTCAGCATGGAATAGTCTGGTTTTGATGCTGAGTGAGTGCAGTCTGGGATGGGGGTGCCAGAGGACAAGGGTTGGCTGAAGTCTCTTTGATCAATCAAAGGATTTTCTGGGCATATCTGAACCTAGCTGATGTCAAGCAAACTCCCACAGCATCAACTCCATGGAAGGCACTGATGTGAGAAACCAGCCAGGAGCAGTTACTGGTGAGGCTTGGTCTCT